>CABFOQ010036995.1:0-11044 GCA_900660455.1 Gephyroberyx darwinii | reverse complement strand
AAAGACTCCGGACCTTTCCACCGTGGAAAGCGGGATCTCGGTGACAAAGAGTGAGGACGAGGAGGAGGGGAGGGACGAGCAGGAGGAGGTGCAAAGCGTCACGGACTCGATGGTGGCAGAGGCTCTTGCCGCGCTGGAGGCAGCCACCGCCGGGGAGGACTGTGAGTGACGGCCTCCCTTTGTTGGCGTTTAAACGACGACACAATGTTGGAGATCATCTTTCTCTCCCGGGTCTTTGAAGAAACTCTCCGCAGCGACTTGAAGGTGACGTGTCATCGTTCTCGAAAACCCAACAACTTTGCCACAACGCCGAATCAAAGATCTAGTCTTTGTATTCTATCAAGGACATGGAGTGAGTGCAGATAGATGAAGGAAAACTCTTGTTTACAAAAAGTACAGATTTATTTTTGAACTTGAGTCCTGGATATTTTTGTATTGCTGTCACATCGACAGACAATAGAAGACTCTGCCTTGCAAAGGAAAGGACCACATTTCCCCCGCCGCAACGTTTGCATGAAGCCACAAACGAAGAGACATCAATTTGAAGACTGAATATGGCCTGCAGACATACAAGCCTGTTAGAAAGTCCATTTGATTCTAGTGTGTTATACACTCCTCAGTAACATCTACGTATACACTGCTTTGCCATATCAGTACTGCTGTTGACCAGATACTAGTAATACACTACATATGAAGACTTCTATTCTAAAATGATGAATACATCCATTTAGAAAAAAATCATTTTGTGAGGATAGGTGTCGTTTTTAACAAATGTTGGATATCTCATTTTGGAACAAAACTCCTTATATGCTTAACATTAGTACATGCTTCTCTCTGTATTCACAGTCAATATTTTCCTAGTGAATATCCAGTGCTTGCCATAGCTTTTTATCTCTTCAGGGAGCTCGCCCTCGTTTCACTGAGCGAGCGAAAGAGGAAAGGTCATCGCGTTGTTTTTTTTGTAAGCTAACTATGCTGTTGTCTGTATTTTTGTGTTGTTATTTATAATATCTTCACTCACATAGTTCTTGGTTCAGAAACTAAGACTGGAGTAGTACAGCGCATGAGGAAATGGGCCTTATTTGTAGAATATCCAATTGCATGTCAACAATTGATTTAGTTTTTTTCATTTCAAAGAATATGAGAAAAAAAAGATATATTATCTATTTTAGCGTCAATCTACTTGGATGAAATTTGTTTGCATGCTGTTCAGTTATCAGATAAATGAACAGTACATTTCTCAATTTGACACAAAGATTATGTGTCAATTATTAACACATTTTCCACGTACAGAATTACTAAATGAGAGCCGCAGATGAATAAGGTCCTCTGTCTTGCAGTAGCACATCAGAGGGTTTTTAGCAAGGTGGTAGTCTGTGCGCAGTAAATATCCTCACCTGGTGCTGGATGCAAAAGACCAGGGAGTATCATGGGAAAAAAACCACGCCCGCACACCGCATTGACGCTGCCTTAGTGGTCTGTTCAGCAACTTTTCAACCTCAGCTGGTCTCCGTGATGAAGTCAGTGCTGAATAAACCACTAAGGGGCCGTCAGTCCGCTGCACTGGTATGTTTTCTTCTATGGTACAGGTCGGGGTTTGTGTCTGTTGTCTGGCCTGTGACGTTACTTCAATTCGGTGCTTGTTTTTGAGCCTTATCATGAACTAATTGAGGCTAGATGGTGCAGAAAGCATAACAACCCACACATGTAACGGCCTTTTAGGAGCCTGTAACAGCTCATTAAGCTTTTTTGTTTAATGAACAATGTTCCTGTTGTTATTTTTTTTTTTTTTACAAGACTCCCTTTTCAGTCATTGTTTGCCTGCCAAATCATTTCTACTTATTCTATTTGTATGTACTGTAAAATAAAGAAATGTATTTTAAAAACGTGAGCTGGGACAGTACGTTGTGTACTCCTTAGTAGTTTAACTGATTCTGACAGACAGAGCTTAGAGGCACACTGAGAAAAAACAGTGGCTGTTTTATTCTTGGTTTCTGTGTTAGCCTTAATTCACACCCACATGTCTGCGTCCTTGGACAACGAAGGACGAATGCAACAAGTGGGACTCAGAAAATAATGTTTCTAGCCAAGTGTTGGGTGCAGTTATTTTATTTTATTTGGTCTGTCTGTCTGTCTGTCTGTATCTATCCATCTTGTATTTTGACATCGTCTTCTTTAATGATTCTGGCCAAATCCTTTACTGCACTCTAAAATGTCAATGTGTTAAAATCAACTTCTCCATTCCTGAAGCGTAGACTGTCTTAAGAGATCTGCAGGGCACATGTGCTGCCTCTCTCTCACTGTGGGACTGTGTGTTTAAACCTTCCTGTTGCAGCAGTTAGTGCCTCAACAGGCAGCGTCTGGGGCCCCGGGGCCACGGCTAATGAGGCCCCCGGGGCATTGCTTAGGCCAGAAAGCCGCACGCCAGAGCCTCAGAAACACGGCTTAGACGACGCCGTGACTGAAAGCCGAGATCGGCTGACTTGGGCTCTCACCACATGAGAGGCTATTAGTGTGTCTGTCCCAGCGTCTCCGCACAGGAGGCGGAACAGAGCTTGACGGTACCAAAATAGCCCGTGTTGCGACATTTATCTATTCATCTCATCCACCCCCTTCTATCTTCATCCCTCTTTCTCTTCCCTCGCTGCTGTAATTGTTCACCGTGGCTCTCTCGATTACAGTGTGCCCTTTTTAAGCCTTAAACTTTGTTCTCTCCTTAGTTTGACTTTGCACTTCAGGCATGGCAGGGTCATATGTTCTTCACACGGCCTGCGGTTTGAAAGGTGTTCATCTATGTCTTGAAGGGTTTTATTTACTTATTTTATTTATTTACAAAGCGATTTTTGTGTTTCTTCCAGACCTGGGTCAGATAGCATTAGTCTGGTCTAGTCTTTACCAGTGTCAGGTTAGTTTTCAGTCATAGAAAAGTTTAGTAGATTGACTTTCATACACTTGTCACTCTATAAGCTTACTGTAGATTCAAACAAGCTATAAATCAGTAAGTTCTTGTAGTTTTGGCTCGTGTCAACTTACCAGGCATTATGTCTTATAACAGACATCTCACTAAATGTCTTCACATGTACTGCGCGGTTCAGTTTCACACATCGCTGCAGCACCAAGTGTCAAATGATGAACTGATACAGGAGACAGCTTTGTGTCATGTGATGTCACACAATGGGATCAGCGATTAGACCTGGAGGCCATCCTGAGACCTACATAGCGCTCTGTGTCTATGTGTGCATTTACATTTACATTTTAGTCTTTCAGCTGGAGCTCTGATCCAGAACGACTTGTGAGTGAGCAGGTAGGGATCCAGTCTTCAGCTGGTGTGGGGGTCAGACTTGTCCCCCTTTGGTTATGTGAGAGAACGGTTTTTACATCTTGTGCTATTCATTGCCATGAATTGCTCATTCTATTTCTCTGTGCTTTGATGCTGGGTTGTGTTGTGGGGCTTTTTCCTACTGATAACTTGTGGACACGGTGGGCAGCCGTTTTGTCAGCAGCCTGCATGGTGTACAACTCCATAATTAAAGAACAAAGAGGAGCTCAGTATCTTGCATGTACACACTGACTTCTGTCCAAAGGGCAAAACAAACTCTGAAAACAGGTTTTAAAAAAAATCTGCCAGTGGGGTGAGATCATTTTACTTGTTCCCAATGCAAATCAACTTGTTGCAAGAATTTTCTTGAATGAAGTCACATCATCTTTGATACCTTTGATGCCTCATTTTATGAGAGATGAATTCTTAAAATAAGTGAAACTGCATGGAGAATTAATGAAATTGCCTCATCCCATTGTCAGGGATTTGTCATGTTTCTGAAGGAAAATCTGATAATATGATTAAATGAGATTAATATTTTTACAGTGAAAGAACCGTGTGCACACACTCAGTTTGTCCCATGAATTTACAACCAGTTGTAATAAACCTGCAACAGCTGCGGTGTGTGATGGTCTTACATATATACATATACATGCATGGAGAGCAATAACAACAGGCTGTCCGTAGGTTCTCTGCAGCGCCCAGTGAATAAAATCAACATGACTCATCTTTTAATCAATGCATCTTACTACGTGACAACAGAGCCTGGATCAGCTCGTGCGTCACCATGTTACTTTGATCCTTTCAATGAGTTTGAAGATGAAAATGAATAATTCCAACCGAAGAATCACACCATGCAGGAGTAAAGTTACAAAACAAATGAATGAAATGCAGTTTGTATAGTTTATAGATAAGTAGTCCATACACATCAGGAGCCAAAAGACACCTTACAAGGGGAATTTGGATGTATACACACGGGGACTCCATTTCCACCCATACTCAAATAATAATGAAAGGAATTGCATTCGATTTGAAGTTGAAAAATGTGTTGCGATAAGCCCAAAACTCATACATAATAGATGAAGAAAAAAAAAGATTGACATTTAACAGTCACTTGTTAAAATGAAGCGTTGGAGCCCTTAGGCACACTCTGCTCTGTCAAAGCAAAAACAGCATGTTGGCTTCTTCAAAATAAAAGACCCTGTGGATAATTTAGTGTAACAATGTGAGCTAAACATACAGGTGTACGTATGTTGTGGGCACACGGGAATGAGTAGGTGAGTATATGCTGTTGATGATGATGTGTGTGTGTGTGTGTGTGTGTGAGAGAGAGAGAGAGAGAGAGAGAGAGAGAACAACAGACAAACTGACATCCTGGTATGAAAGTGAGAACTGTAAAGCATGGACAGTTGATGGAGTTTAGATGAGTATTTCCACCTCTTTGACTGAACAACAACATTGAACAACTACTCTGTATCCTTCACAGCTATTCTATACTATTGCTGTCATTTCAGTGACTTGAGGTAATCCACTTCGCTGAATCCCGTCTCAACACGCTCAAGACAACAGCGCAACAGGCAGTTTTGCAACGTGTTCATTTCTGCCACAATCTACTCCACTGCACCGTCAATTCCATGAGACTCGGATGAAAGTAGACGACTATGCGGGCAAATAAAGGGGTGTCAGATTCCTCTGTGTTGCTTTTATTAGGTCCATTAGGCAGTGTACCGTAGATAGTCCCAGAGGTGTGTGTGCTTAGTTAACATGTTTGTTTTTCTCAAGGCTTTGTTGGAGTTAATGATGTCATCCCTAATTGTGGTGTGCTCACTTCCTTGTCTCACAGGAACAACTCTATATTTAAAGAGAAAATCTCCCCCTTAAACAGGACTACCATTAATCTAAAGATTGGGCTGTTGACTCTGGATCTACAAACAGGAACAAAGCCCTTAAGCTGAAAGCATGAGTGCTGCCAGAGCACATCAAGGAGTCCTGGAGCTGTAGCAACTGTACAAATGGGGATTTTCCTTGATTTATTTCCTGGTTCCAGTCTATTAACACTAGAGGGTCCGGAGTTCAGGGTCAGCAATCCGCTAACCCTGTAGCAGGTAGAAGTCTAATGTGTTGTAGAGGGATATTGCAGAGAGGAAAACTCAGGGATCAAACCTCTGACCTTCAGGGTGGTTTTCACTATTTGTTACTTTTACAAACTTATCCCATATTATATATATATCCCATATATTTTAACATGTCCCACCTCTTTTTGACGAGCATGACATTTCCACCTATTAGTGACCGATTCCAAAATAGCCTTGTTGCCTTTCTTCCCGGGATATTTGATCATGTTTGACTTCTGTCAAGTACCATTCAAACTGCAGTCATCAAATTTCAGCTTTCTTCCTCAGCTTGTTTGGGCCGTAAGCCATCTCCAAGTCAATGCCTCCTTCCAATTGTTTGAGAAGTGTAGAAGGCGGGAAGAGAAATCAAACGGAGCGCTGTCTTTGTGTTTTTGTAAGGTGGGCACTGAGCCATCTCAGAAGGTCAGCGCGTTAACAGCCCCGGCGTAGTTGGAAGGTGTTAAACATTGACTAGACTTCCTCCCCGCGGTCCCTAAAAGTTTTGCCCCAGGAGCCAGAGCCCCATCCTCTTGGCCGATATCCAGGGACAAAGATAAGATGTAGGGCACTTAGCCTGGCATCGGCATGGGAACCCTGTCGCCTGGAGGCCTGAATAATTCAGTGCCTGAGATAAATTTACTGCTTATGAAGAAGTCATGCGACGGAGCAGAAAGAGGTATTATTATCTATACTATTTTTACGACCATACCTAATATTCTTGGGTTGTTTTTTTTTTTGTTTTTTTACACACATTATTAGTTTGAGAGACAGAAGAAAGAGATGGGTGTCACCAGTTTGTCCAAGGTAAGAGCACAAACACACACATACACATATATATACATGGAATGAGTCAATATTTGCACCACGTCCTTCCATTGCTTACTCAAGTCCTGTCAACAGCATTTCTTTCCAACAGGTTTTACACCCCGAAGCCATCTTGTGTGTTTGTGTATCTATACGTGTGTGTGTATAAAAGGCAGGTTTAGTCTCAGCCTAGAGCTATGGGTGAGGTGGTGCCGCCTTGTGTGCTATCAGGGGTGTTTTTCCACTGCATGTAAATGTTCCCATCCCTGTCAACACTTTGAAAGTCTATCCTCCCTCCAGCGCTGTCACGCGCCACACAAGGCGACCGGTGAGAACGGCACGTCACTCAAAATCCGTGTTTTATTGCGTCCTTGCCGTTGTTCAGGATAGCCGGGCAGCAACTAGATCACCCCAGTTGAGGTTTATTAGCTAGAATTGTGAAATTACACCCAAATTGATAGATTTATAATCCCGGTGTTCGATTTCCCTCTTTAAGGTCAGGTGTTTGTTTGCGCGAGTGAGAACATTTGTAAGGTCAAGAGGAGAGCAGGGAGTCAAGAGTTGTTAATCCTTGGGCGCGAAACACCTCTCCATCTCCATCTCATCTCCATTATCTGGAAGTAATATGGGACAGAGCCGGAGGTCATCGGACTACCTACTGGAGATGAATAAGACAAATCATCTTTTCATTACAGTACAGAGAGAGAGAGAGAGAGAGAAGGAAGCAAGCAGGGGAGAGGAAGTAGAGGGGGGGAAAAGGAAATGAAAAATAGAATATGACCATAGATGGATGGTTCGAGAGGGAGGCCAGCCTACAAGTCACACGACTGCAATGCTTTAATCGATGTAACATACTAATATCTCATACAGGGAGATATTACACCTTCAGTATTTTCATTAGTGTCAATGAAAAACTCAAGGGAATCATTTCTAGTGTCGTTGGTTAGTCAGCTTTATTTCTTTACATTTTTTATACAATTCACAATATATAATTCTAAAAAAAGCAAAGACATCATTCCCAAAATATGAACAATACCAAAGGCACATATAATTGAATTTTTAAAAAAAAGAGGCACAATAAAATTAAGTTCACAAATAACGAGACAAACATCTAAAATAATTTTGATCATGAGGATCAATGGAATTCCATTTTGGGCTGGGTAGATCTTCTACTTCATTTCACCCATCTAAAGCTTAAACCTACCCAACCTACCTTGATGTTGCCCCCTTAGGCGAGGGAGACTGCAGAAAGGCAGTTAAGATTACGGTTAAGGTTGTGATAAAATACTTTGGCTTCTGTGCGCACGCTCTGCTTTGGTTCGATTACTTTCTCAAGAATGAAAAAGGTCTAGATATTACCAAGAGTATCAACAAACATGTCAAAATGATCTGGCAAACAAAGAACCTTGCATAGTATTACACATTACTTTGACATGCCTTTACAATCTATAACTTGAATAAAAATGGGGGGAAGGGAGTGTTATTAAAAAAGGGGTGGGGTTCCTGTATTGGTACTAATACAAAACCAGATATTTTTGGAGGTAATATGAAACAACAAACCGTTTTGGTGACTTGCCAGCCACTAAACATGATTCTTGATACTGTAAACATGTGATGAAAGACTGCATCCATTGTCTGCCTTTCACAATAACACACCAATGTAAGCACTCATATATGTGCTTAGAAATGAAATACACGTTTCATTGGAAAGGATGAGGCCTACTTCCTGGAGGACCAATTGATAGACAATCCATAAAGGATTACATCATACATACAGTATATATTTATAACCCCTTAGCACAATGATAACAAACATACAGGCAGCTTATAGTCACATACAATAAATCGAGGTTAAATTAATAGGTAGCTTCATCGGATACATTTACTGTATTCAGTCTACAGCTAGGCCAACAGCAGGGCAATGTCCCCTTTCTATCAATCAGTTCAGAGCTTGCAGAACAATGAGGCAACGCAGGAGAAGATGGGTACAAAATTGGAGGAAGCAATGTGGCCGTTTCCACTTCAGTCAAAGTCAAATTTCAGCCATTTTGCTTTAACCTTTCCAAATAATCTTTGACCAAGCCTTTGGTGGAATGCCCTGTGATACCTTTATCATTTTTGGCAGAGTTTGAAAAAGATCCATCCAGTCTGTGAGTCTGCATTCAGCATGGCAGGATGAAAATGTCTTAATGTCTATTTGACACATGAGGAATTGAGAATGAAAGGCATGCCATTGGTGACCTTGAAGGCTGGGAAGAGGTCGGGCGTTCTTAGGATGTGGGTTTGGGCGTAATAACACAGCTACCCGCGGCTTTACAATAAAAAGAAAACATTCAGTGTCCTGGTCTCAATATTAGAGCCCATTTGTTCTATGAGGAAGATTTAAAAAGCTTTGCCCTCTTGTTTCACCCAGAATGCTCTGGGACGTTGATCCATTATTGAATAGTGGGATTATTGGGTCGAAAATTTTTATCAGACAGAAGACGAGCGAATTCCTCTGGCAGGGGGCAATGATGTTGCAGAGGTCGCTTTGCGCATTTTGTCAGATCTTCGACTGGTCCGCTCCACTTCCTGGTTCTGTGACCACATGACCATCATCGGATAGCCATTCCTGCTTCATCTTCGGGAGCGGCAACCTACAAAACGATCCGTGAATACTGACTGGCCTTAACCGTCTCTGGTGAAGAGAGAGGTGTGTGTGTGTTTGGAGAAGACGAGAGAAGACTTGTATACCCACATACACACAAACGTCCTCCACAGACATCAAGGACCAGGATGGCCTAGTCCTTCATCCGCAAAGCCCGGGTGCAAGCTCCCATGACATCAAGCACCTGTTCTGCTCAAGTGTTCTTGAGCAAGACACTACTGTGAATCCCTATTATAGGGGGAAATAGAGTATAGCTAATACACACATACACACATCTTACCCCCCATCTATGTTTAAAATAACAGGCCAGTATGACACTGCGCTTCACCCTCGCCATCATCTTCATCATCACCAACACTTTTCAGTCCCTTGAGGGTCCTGATCCTGGATTTACTCTGCCGCTGTCCAATACTCGACCCTCTAAGTGCTGATGTTGTTACGTTCTCACTTGGGTTTAAAAATTGTCCTGTTGTTGTTTCTCTCCTCTCTTTGGAAAGCGCCACTTTGTCCTGTGGGGTGAATGTGGGTTGTTAGATAGATATGTCTGCGAAATGGAGACACACACACAAAAAAAAAAAACATTACCTGGACGTTTGTCATTTGGCATTGTCGGTGTTGTCTGGCTGCTCCTGGTAGGAAGAAAGCAATATTGATTCAGTGAAAAAAGTTGTTCAATGGATTCCAGGAGTTATTTTGTGAAGTGTTGGAATTTACTTTTTTGTTGTATCCACTTTCCCTCAACTTGCCTCGTCTACTTCTACGTCAGTTAGTGATTTCCTACATTCCCCAGACTGAACCCTCTGAGAACTTGCCTCTTGTTGAACGATAGAGCAATACGATAGTGAAAGAGGCAAGAGCGCGATCGTTTCCACTTGAGAAAACGCAAGAGCCCCTACTCAAAACACAACATGTGTTGTGGCTGCATTGCATTATGGTCTATTGAGGCTACTGTCGGTGGAGAAATTGGTATCTCTGGCTCTTCTATGATGGATTTCTCCCTGTGTGATGATTGCTGAACATCGGTGCAAAATGGTGAGTCTAGAAATAAGTGCTTCCTCTTCAATTCTGGAGTGACTGACACCAAAACATAATGTTTACCGGTTTAGATTGTTGAAACTGGAAACACGACGTGCTGCCATGTCGTCTACATTTGGCCAGTGAACCGTGGGAATAAGAACACCACCAAACAACAAAATGAACCCAGGGAGGCAAGATACAATGCCAATAGCTGTCTTTTAACAGTGTTTAAGAGTGGATCTTTCCTGTTAGTCCTCACTACTTTTCCCCAGTACAGGCTTTGTTTGTATATTTTCTTGGGTTTATTTTGACGTTTTGTTTAATTCGACGACTGACAGTAAGTTAAAGCCCTTGATACAAACAATCCATTTCCAGTTTTATTTGTAAAACACAAGTATATCTCCACCCTAAAACAAATGTACATGTCATTCTTACGATGTTGACTCGGTGAACCTAAACAAGCCCATCCCAAAGCTGGAAACAAGACGGTTAAAACTGTAATCTCTCATGTGCATGAGCAACTCTGAGCACTGTGACAGGGGATACGGCATCAGGTGCATTTCCTACCACTGTTAGCCCTACTACCAACTGTTTAGTGTGCTAGTTTTATAAGCTATACCTTTTAGAGTTTTTGAGACTTTGAGACAATTTATTCCCCAACACACACTAATGACAGAATGTTCAGAGGGGGTGATGTCATCAACCTGCACACGCACACACATGCAGGCGCCCACACACTCTAACCCGACCATCCTTATTTGCAGACAAAAGAGAGAGGGGAAGGACACGGAGAAGCACGCTCACATTTCTAATCTAATAACCTAACAACTCCTCCAGAGAGCTCAATAATACGTTTTGGGTCCCAGAACCAGAACTCCACCTGCACCGTGACTTTGGCACCAAGGTGGATTTTTCCCTGAACTGTTTGGACCGCCATCCTCCCCCCCGCTTGACACTGACCTGCTGGGACTCAGAGGTGGTCCTGCTCTTAGACTCAGAGGCGGTCCTGCTCTTAGGCTCCGCCTCCGTAGGAGATGTAGGGGCACTGCCATTGGAATCGGTGAGTAGCAGGGTCCGTCTCTCCCTGGTGGCCTTTTCGCACTTCGTCACACGGAACCTGGGGGGGGGGGAACACCACAACAC
>CABFOQ010036992.1:0-11764 GCA_900660455.1 Gephyroberyx darwinii | reverse complement strand
AGAGTAGGCTGTGTTTAATGCCACAATCCATTGCAAGTCGGAAGTCGATAGTTCCGAGTCGGTATTCCCAACTTCCAATCTAAATGCGTTCCAGTGCATCTGCTCGGGAAAACATGGACGCCCAAAGCAAACTCATGTTTGCATGGCAAGTCTCTGAATATCACAATATCTAAAGACTATCTATCTATCTAATATCTAAACTACTACAGTGCCATTAGCGAAGACAAACAGGGCATATCAGTGAACTAGTAACGAGTACAATGGATTGTACCATAACTGCATGTGGTGCACAAACAAGAAAGTGTGTGGATGGGGTGGGGAGGTGTTAACTAGTAAACACACACACACACACACACCTCACCTCTGGTCAGGCTGTGTAGCTGACTGGTGTTTCGTCCTCACGGCCAAATCTGGAGAGGAGCTGAACATTTGGAAAACAAAACAGAAAGAGAGAGAGAGTTAAATGAGTTCAAGAGTGTGATCTGGTAAAAACACATTTGAGATTCAAAGCAAGAGCTGTGTGTGTGTGTGTGTGTGTGTGTGTGTGTGTGTGTGTGTGTGTGTGTGTGTGTGTGTGTGTGTGTGTGTGTGTGTGTGTGTCTCAGGCCTTCTGATGCTAGAGAAGCCAGTCAGCCAGCTTTATGGTCAATCAGCCTGATAACTGCATCTCATTTTTTGTGTCAATGACGGGTTTATAGTATGTGTGTGTGTTCTTCCTGCACAGTGTAATTGGGCTTTGGCTGGTCTCCACGTGGTACGGTTGCATAGTGAGTATTCATACGTATGAATTCTCAGAAACTGTAATGAATAACTAGTAGCAGCAAAAGTTCCAAACAGCCAACCGTTTCCTAAGGCGAGGACTGAGGAGCTCCAGTGTTCAGAACGGATTACCAGAAATACACCAGTGTTTGGCAGCGCTACCGTTTCACCAGCCTAAGTGCTTGACAACAACATTTAAAAACAAGCCACAACAAGAGGTGCACTCATTCCAATAATTTTGTAAGTGAAGTGCCTTTGAGCAAGACACTGGATCCCTACCAGCTGTTCTGTAGCTGACCCTGACCTCTGACCTCCCCGTGGAGGAGGGGAAAGATAAAAGAGAATTTCCCCACAGGGATCAATACAGTATCACATTCTGATCGTTATCAATATTGGTATTACTATAAATAGCTGTAGACCAAATAACATAACGTACTAGCATATGCTGCCAAAATGGTCCCACAACCAAGTTGACAAAAATGTAGTCGAACCAGCCGGGTCGGCTAACTGAAGACCAAATAACAGATGATATGAGAAGGGTGGGAAAATTGTGGAGTATCTCTACCCTGAAATCCTATCCTGAAAATGACCAGATCCACAGTCAAAGTGTGGTTGGTGCAGGTTTCCAATTCTGTCTGTAATGCTCACAGAATTAAACTGAACAGCAATGGCTCTTCCTGGTGTAACCGACTGGAGAACCTGGAGAATCATTAGAGCCATGCAGTACTAGCATAAACATTTTATTGGTTGGATAGAGCGACCAGGCCGTTTCACCTTGGCCTCTGGTAGTAAAAACAGCCGCCTCTTGCCATTTGAAATTTCCGGCGGTCAATATTGGGATTGCTTTGTTTATGAACTCTGGTACAGCCTCACGCTCTGTTCTACTTCTGTAACGAAAAATGATATGGCAGTGTGGTGTGTGATATGACGATGGGCTATTGCAGCTGATGATGTAACCAGCTCCTTCAAGCCGTACAGAGCCTCGTCTGAGAGAGAGAGACAACAGAGGGAACAGAGGGAGCTAGTCGGACACTCTGAGACAATAGACAGCCGTCTGGGTCTGTGGATGCTAGAATCACACACGCACACATGCACACAAAAACAGGCTGAGCAGCTATATGACTAGCGGCTAAATCTATAGGACTCTAGCTCGGTGTATACATATTTCTTTGACAGCAAAGGTACTTGAACCGACATGTACTGGCCTGAATGACCGTCAATCAGTATCTGAGAGCCACACACACTGTGTAGCCCCATCCACAAAGTGTGTGAGGGTGTCTATATGACTCTAGCAGGGTGTAACACAATGCCATTCTTGTTGACATGCAAGTAACAGCCACAGTGATTTCATCTCGGCTGTCAACAAATAACAAACAGACAACTTTTCAGCACCGCCTTTTATGTCCATACGTCTACACACACTCCTGGGAGCTGCACAGTACAACCGCAGCCTTCTACTATTGGCCACTGAGCAGCTACACTGGAGCAACTGGGGGTTGAGTGCCTAGCCCCTCAAGGCTTCTTTTAACTGGATCAACCTGCAGTTCAAATAACATTTACAATCCTTTATCCCCCGTCAGTGACTTCAAATAATTGACACCGGACGTTTCTGATGAATATAACTGTTTAACTGTTTCTACTGCCATACTAGACAGGCTGTAGTTTATGGCTAACTGTATCTGATGTGGATCATTGCTTGTTGATGAATGCATGGCTTCCTGAAATGTTTGAATGGTTTTGTGTACATTCTCTTTGCTTAATCATTTGACTGGGACACTCAAATCTGCCTTGGTCAAATCAGCTAAATGCTTAAAATGCAAAAATGTAAATGCACTTGCAGATAGTTCTGAGTGTTCAGGCCTCCATCTCAGCGGGACTCTGACTACCCACTGGGAAAAGGTTAACTCGGGGGTCAAATTCTAACTGCAGTGGAAAATCTTGGTGAGTGGTGACATTAGCTGACATTAGTCAGACGCTGGAACAGACAGGCGAGCTGGCCCAACTGACCATGTTGGATAATCAGCTGGCTTGCCAAACTGAGCCAGACCGCCTGCTCTGCTCTCTGCTGCTGCAGCCATATGGGAAAGGTAGATACAAGCAGTCAACGCCAGATAGCTAAATAGAATAGAATAGAACAGAACCGTCATATGGGAAAGGTATATATAAGCAACAGTCAACACTTACTAGCTACGGCACCAGCTGAGTGGATCAGAATAGAATAGAACAGAATTGAGTTGAGACCAATAGAGTAGAATAGAGCTGAATGGAGTAGAGTAGATTTGAGTCAATTAGATTAAAATAGAACATAATAGAATAGAACAGAGTAAAATAGAGTACAGTGGAGTAGAGTAGACCTGAATAGAGTACCTTTGAGTCAAGTAGAATGAAATAGAAGAGAATATAGTGAAATGGAACAGAATATAATAGAGTGAAGTAGAGTAGAATAGAGTGAAATGGAGTAGAGTACTTACAGTAGAGTAGACTTGAATAGAGTAGAAACAAGTAAAATAGAAAAGAATAGAATAGAGTGAAGTAGAGTCCACCAGAGTAGATTAGGGTCGAGTAGAGGGGAATAGAATAGAATCGCTGTCTGTATTTCTTCCTCCATACAAGGACATGAACTCGTCTGCGGCTCTAAATCACTGAGGCTGCTAAGCAATCCAGCTAGCTTCCTAACAGCCTGTGTTGCTGCTAGCCGCTGCTACAGCTAGTTAGCTAGCTACCCAGCACAAAGACCCCTGATAGCTGTCCCTCAGATGAAACCCCGATCACTGTTATTGAAACACGGCATGCAAGCTCTCAGTCTTACCTCCCTGGCGGCGATGGCTGCTCCAAGTCCCCGCGCAGACAAACCTGTGCTTTCTAAAATTATTTTAAAGTGTACGGATCAAGCCAACCTTGCCCATAGTCTGAGAGATGCTTGCTGAATGTCTGGTCACCGATGTTTGAAGCGCTCGCTTTTCGCTTTCTGTCTCCCTCACTGTAAAAATACTACTTGAACTGCTAGCCGACAACAACCGTGTAAATGCGCAGTGGCATTTTCAGTCCGGTACAGATTTGTCGGCGACACTAATTAAACAGGGTAAATATATTATATGTTCACATATTACTGTGACGTTGTGTTGCACAAGTTAACCGCAAAGTCGAACATTTAACACAGAATAAGGCTGTGGTTTCAATCAAGAACACACGGAATCGTTTAGAAACCCAGCAACCAGGAGAAATAGAAAGAACTTTACTGCTCTCTAGCGGACGGGACAAGTCGCTGCAGGGAAGCGTGATAAGGGTTTGCGCTTTTATGAACACTTTACGGTTAGAGTCTACTGTGATTGACATTGAAGCAATCCAATAGCGACCGAGTATTAAAAGATATCTAAAAATAAGAACAAATTGACATTCAAGATGGGCGGGATAAACACAGATAACGGAACAAAATCCTTGATCCTGTCTCTCAATGTTAACGCATATGATACATTTTAGCGATGTAAGTCATCATTAGAAACATTAGGAGCGTTATTAAGCCGTAAGGGAAACAAAATGCTGGTCGCCGCTCTCAGAGTACACTGAAGTGAGGTAAATTGAACGGTGTCTGAGCAGAGAATTAACAGTAACTGCTAGCCTGCTATCAAAGCTAACGTTAGCTATTGTAGCTACCTAACGATGAATGAAGGACAATATATTTGTCTTGCTAGTGAAAATGTCGAACGACGTAACTAACTTAACACTGATCCTGATTAGTAGTATGCTGGTGCCTTTTCTTTACTGTGTTTGTCAAGTAGCTAGTTAAAATATTTCACTGACCAAACATTACTCATAATTTTCAGTGTTTGAGTCGTTCCTGACTGTCTCTAACATCTTGTGTCTTTCTGTCTCTCTCTGTCTAGCTCCTGTCTGCTTGCCTACTTGTTTCTTTTTCTCTGTTGGATCTGTCTAGCAGTCACTGGGATGTCTCTAGCCCAGAGGGTTTTGCTGACCTGGGTCTTCACCCTGGTCTTCCTCATCATGCTGGTGCTCAAACTGGACGGGAAGGTAACTGGCTTTTCTGTAGGTGAAAGTCTCCCCATACACTGTACTCCTGTACTGACCCAATTTCCTCTCAGGGAATTTATTAGTCAATCATATCTTAACATGAGCAAATTTCTACATTTATTATCTAACCTGGGGGGTAATTTTTGTCCATTCTTATTAGAAAGTTGTTATATTACATCCGTTGTTGTAGTATCTTGTCATTATGTTATGAGCTGAAACATTCAAGGGGCGTCCTGTAGAATGTGTGGTGGCCCCTGCCTGTATAGCTCACTGGTTATGGGTTTGATTTGACCCATGCTGGAAATGTATTAACTTGAAGTACTGAAAGATTTGGATAAAAGCATCCACTATGTTTCTTGCATTTTGTTCTCTGTATTCTCCTCCCTCTTAGGTGCAGTGGAACTGGTTCCTCATCTTTCTCCCCATCTGGGTCTTCGACGGAATCCTCATCCTCATGCTCGCCGTCAAAATGGCGGGTCGCTGCAAACCCGGTTACGACCCACGCAATGGCTCCCCAGACCTGCGTCTCCGTGCCTGGTACCTGACGGCCATGTTGCTCAAGCTGGGCTTCTGCCTGACGCTGTGTGCCAAGCTGGAGAAACTGGCAGATGTTAAGCTGACGTTCGTGTGCATTCCACTGTGGACTATGTTACTGGGAGCATTGGTGGAGCTGGGGCTAAATATCTTTCCTGAAAGGAGAGAGGCTTAAGAGGGATCAAACTGTTGTTTCAGACTCCAGTATGAATGATTAGCCCAAGAAAAAACTATTGTAAAAATAAGAGAATAGGACTTGTGAATATGTTTGTTTATGTATCACTATGGACTGTGCTACTGTGAGTTTGGGTTTAATCTGAATATGTTTCCTGAGAGGAGCAAGGCCCAAGGAGAATCAAATCATTTACTCTGACGCTAGTATTAACCCCAGGACCAAGAGACATTATGTAGAAATTAGAGAATTATTAATGGGTTGTGTGTGTGTGTGTGTGTGTGTGTGTGTGTGCGTGTGCGTGTGTGTGTGTGTGCGCGCGCATAACCTCAGTGGAATATGCTGGTGAGAGCTTTGACTCACTATCTTGCCTGAGAAGATGTACATGGGATAGCAAAGTGGAACAGAGGGCTGCTGGTAAATCCAGAGTCAACCCATTTAATTGCAAAATACGTCAAATAGTCAAATAATGGCTCTACTTTTTAATATATTGTTTGAAAAATGGCAGGAGGGGAGTTGCTCTAACAACCTCTACTTTTAGGGCCCTGTAAGAAACTACTGTGAAACCTACACTGGGAAGGACAATATTACCCTGTAATGTTTATTTTTGTTTTGTGTTTGAGATTTCCAATATTATCTTCTGTAATGTCACACTGTATATAAGCCATCACAGCTGCTCTTATTTAGACTGTCACATAAAGAGGGACTGAATGGGTTTTGGTGAATATTGACTCCCAGTTGATGCTATGTAATTTCCACACTATACTGTATATAATGTGTCACCAGAGTGAATGTTTTGGGAGATTTCTAATACCAAATTATGTTCTGAATTTCATTCTGTATGATTATAGGTACGGTGTGGCTGCATTTACACGGGAGCAGATAATTCAAGACATCAAGAATTGCTTGTAATTTTTTCGTCAGTTATGTGGCTAACCAAGCAATCCTGCATCTTGAAATACCCTGCAGTGTATTTTCTTTGCAGGCTAAACCCCATGCACTGTAATTGAAGTCCCCCTTGTACCATGTGTGTCCGTATGTTCTGTGAAAGGTCACCTAGACAAATTCCCGTACATTTATTGTACTTGGCGATCAGTCATTCTAGAGGACTTCTCACAAATGGGACACACTGGGTTAAAAGTCAGATGTTCTCGTTCCTGTGTAAGTTCAGTTTTTATGGTATGAAACAGTCACTACAAGCTCTCTGGACTTTGAGGATTACTGTTAATCAAAAGCTTCTAGTGTTGCTGTGTTGACTTGACTGTGGTTGCAGGGTTACATTTCACAGCTCAGCTTCATAGTAATGAGACTAACAATTGAGATTGTGCATGAGTGAAATGTGTTTTTGTGCCATTTGGTTCATGGATCCTGTTGGAAAGACTTCATTAGTATTTTGAATACATTCTTTGTACTGAAATTTGTATTATCATTTTGCACTATGCTGAAAAGAAAAGTAATGGCTATTTTGAGATGAAAGTATTTGATATATGATCCCTGAATGTATGTCTTGTGAAAATAAATAGTTTGTTCCGCGTTAAATTGTGGGATGTTGATTCATTTTTCCAGCACCAGTGCTCTACCAGTGTTTCTACACCCCACATCAACAGGACTGTCACATTAACCATTATGTTTCCTATTTGCCCAGGTCCCCCAGGCTGAGAGTTAACTTTTCAAATCAGGCTGATCAAATTTCCAAAGCCTTGTTATACAATAAGCTCTCAGAACAAAAAACCTGGCTACATTTAAGTCTTGTGATATGATTAATCCAGATAATTTATGAGACATTTTCATAAAGAAAATATTTTCATCTCAAATTGCCATAATACTTAGTTATACTACTAATTATACAAATTGAATGAAGAGCTTCCATGAGTCTCAGAATATGGAAAACTATTTAATTGCAAACAGTATGGGAAAGAGAACAAACAATTCAGAATTGAATCCATTGTCTGTGACCCCTCTTGTAATCTTCTTGTGGTTGGGGACAATACCAGCAGAGACTTGACCTGAAATGCACTGGGAAGTTGTCCAAACAACAACAGAGCAGACAGCTGTCTTGTGTGTGTGTGTCTGGTCTGCCCTTTTGGCTTCTTATAGACACTTCAGTTCCTCTGACATGCAGACAGAGCACATGGAAATCTGTCTCACAGGGACTCTCTCTCTCTGCAGGGCAGTCGCTTCCCTTCTTTTGTCTCTGCTCCAACTTCCTGCCCCCCTCCCCCGCAACTCTTTAAAGGTCAGTTCAGCTCCTCTGGCATTCTGGTGTATGCGAGTGTGCATGTGAGAGAGAAAGATGCCGAATGAGTTCTATTTGACCTGACATACACCAGTCCCGAATCATGGGCGCTGCTGTGGAGTGTGTGTGTTGTGTTGTCTGCTCTAATCTCGCCTAGTAAAAACTGCTGAGCTCATCACTGCAGACTGCAGTGAGTGGGTGGCTTGTATAACGCAGACAGAGAGAGAGAGAACAGAGGGAGGGAGGTATACAACAGACAACAGTGTAGGTATACGGTTTCCTAGGATTAGGACTTAGTGCAGAGAGAGAGACAGACTTCTGATGTCCTTTTTAAGTCACAGACAGGTGTCTCTGGTCTTCTCACACACACACACACACACACACACACACTAGAGCTGCTCTCTCCATCTGATACTCTGTCCCAAATTATATAAAAGCACAACTAAAAACCTACCAAGGATACAGATTGGTTGGTTGGTTACAAATACTATAGATGGAAAGAATACACTGGTGTGCTACAGAAGCCTTACATCTCAGAAGCTCCAACTCCAATCCTTTTCTTAGTCTGACAGCTAACATTGTTTCCTGCATGTATAAAATGTTTCATGTCACTGGGACAAGGCAAACCATTAGCAATGTTTTATAACTGTCCAAAATGCATGGATGCAAGTGGTAAAAACAGTTTTTCTCAATTCTTCAAAAGTTTTTTTTTGCAGGAAACATATGGACTGCAGTATGTGCAGACAATGGAATCAGGAAGTAGGACTTGCAAAACACTTTGATACATTGAACCTTTTATTAGCTAGGCTCATATTTAAAGTAGAAACCACACTACAAGGTTTTTCCTCTTTACAAAACTTCTTATGTACACTACAGTGCTGACAGTTAAAAATCACAGGAACAAAATAGAAAAAAACCAAACCAAACTTTGACATAAATAAACTCTATGAAAACACAAGCCCCTGAAGGCTTTGTTATCAACCACTTTTTTGTCTCATTTGTACAAAAAAATATCTAAGTTCCTGTCAGGTTTTTGTAACATCTGAAACCCAAAAGCGTAAAAAGAGCTGCAGAGCGCCTTGCCAAGTGCTTTATTATCACCTAGCTGTCCCGAGAGCCATACACAGTAAAGAGTTCTGTCACTGAAGTTCAAGTTGATAGCGGCAAGTTGACCCAGAAGGCTGAAGCTTTAACCTTATCTTTGTTTTGAGGAACCAATGTTTTTTTCTTACAAACACAAAACGTTTCCAGGCTACTGGATAGGGTAATCAAGAAATTAAAAATCCTGCTTTTAGAAAACTGACCCAGTGTGTTTTATTTGGCCCAACTTATATGCAAAGGTTTTAGCAACATAACAGCTCTTAGCTTTATACACCAATTCAAACCTGCTCTCTGTAATATATAGCTGTAATATTTTTATGTAAAAATTCACGGGCCTTATCACAGAAAACTGGCCCCTCCCTCTTCATTGGGCCACTGTAGATTCTCTCCATTCACCCCAATGAAGTCGGGTAGGTACACTGGCGGGAACATTTGGTGGGAAAGTGACGAATTGGAAGTTAGACAGCTCCAAAACGCTGCGCCTCGGCTATCGCTATAGAAAGCTGGATTTACCGCGAGAAAAGACCCCAACAAACCCCTAAGAAAGACATTTAGGTCCGAGGACAGTATGAGAGCAATACAATTTCTGGGTATTGAAGTCTTCAAAAATACAAAGTTACCTCTCGCTGTCGCATGGGGCTGCCAACAGCTAAATTACATAAAGTTACATAGTGCAGGTTTAAGGCCTCTTTCTCATATTCCTGTGATTATTAAAATTGGGTCTCGACTCCTGCCAACTGCCATAAAAGACAGAACTCCTTCCCTGTATGGCTCTGGGTCATTTAGTAGTTCACAGTTAAGGACAGGCACTGGGGAAATGTTGTGGGCTACATTAGCAAGTGGGCTGTATTCCAACATCAAATAAGTAACGTCAGGACAACAATGACAAAACAATCAAGTTTCCTCTACAAGTGCCACGACTTTGGGACCAGCGCTGAGAAAAGAATTGAAGAGTTTCATTCTAAAATGAGATATCCACCATTTGGAAAAAACACATACTCTTAATAACAATTAGCACAAATTATAAACAATTTATTGTACATTTTTTTAAAGGTCGCTTAAGTCCTTGGTTGATAAAATAACATTTTTATAGACTAGATGCTCTATATTTTAGAGAAATGAATGATAGACTTGAGGTAATGGTTTTCCAGAATAGTTATATAGTGCTTTAGAAATTAACTCTTCAATTCTTTGTCGCAGACACAACCGGGTACTGATCTGTGGCTTGGAGCATGTATCCATAAAGAATCAGAAGTGCCAAGGCCTGAATGCATAAATCAAAGTACTGATTTTGGATGAACCTGGAATTGCCCGTTCTACATATTTTTAATCTCTAGTTGAGATAATGTCGGTTGCATTCTGAGCCATGATGACTTTAATAATAATAATTTACTTATCCATGTAACATAGTGGGGTAACCAGTAACCTTGGTGTTGAGTCACAATTGGGAGTGTTGGGCTATGGGTTGGGTTCCCCCTGCGCTGACTAGCAAGTGCTTGGCTTCCAAAATTAGGAGATCCTGGTACACATCCAACAGTCACTGAAAAACAGTAAAATTACAGTAAGAGCTCTGCCATAAGACTGGGGTGGAACTTGGCAGAGAACTACTGGTACAAGATATGATAATGTTGTGACTCTTCATGGTCTAATTCAATACTGTGGTATACTGTGACTTACTATGCTTTTTAAAAGTTTTACAAGGGGTTTTCCTTTCATTTGAAAAGATAAAAGAATATCCCTGTCGACAATAAAACTAAATTATAAATAACCATAAAAACATCCATAAGTCTCTTATTAAATACCACTCAATACCTTTCAAGTGCTATTCAAGGGCATTTTTTTCTATCTTCAAGAACATGATTTGATAGGATATGATCAGTCTTTCATTAATAGAACTGAAATGAGAATAGAAATATTGATACTTGCCGATACTGATACCATATCAGTAGTAGGGGGGAACTGCGATTTTATACTGAGCAGATTATTGCTGAGCATTATTGCTTGGGGAAAAGGTCTGTGATATACTGTATTGATTAAGGTCTGTCAATACAATATTGCAGAGCAGGGGAAATTATATTGTAAGATTATATTGTATCAATAATATATGAGGAAGTATTCCACCCTTATTCCAGAAACAGTCCGGGACAGAGAGAATATACTAGAAAACATTTCAAACCAACTTGAGGTACACCTGACTTCATTGATCAGAAACAGCCACAAAAATGGAAGCATGGACTGCCAGATCAGCAAAATCAAGTGATCCTTATGTCCTTTTTCCAAATATTTAAAACATCTCACACAGCTCACATTGTCCCGTTTGTAGAAAATGTTTCATGATCCTTGAAACCATTAATGCTACATTATAAAATGGCAAAATTGGTGTCCAGGGGTAAATTAACCATTTTTTCCAATTCCTAAAAAGTTAAAAATAAATAAAATGTTTTTGCAGATCTCTGATGAATTCTGATATGTGAAAAAGTTATGCTCAAAAAAACAAAACAAAAACAAAAACCAGAACCAGACAGCAGATAGAGCTTGGCTGACTCAACTTGGGCCTGGAAATTTGAGCCCAATCTGACCTGTCCAAAACCAAACCCAAAGTCCCAAACTTGACTGAAGCTCCAAACTACCAATAAATGCAATACATTTTCAATATTTCTGAACCAGAGCACAACCCATCCCAAACAATTAAGTGTCCAACCCTAAGCTATCGGGTCCAGTCCAGAGGCTTGGGTATAAATGTCTAGCTCTGATTATATACTAGTACACCACACTGTGTCCATACCAACACACTCTATTATCATCTTTCTCACTCCTTTTTACATCGTTTTACAACAGAACACCCCAAATAAAAGCTTAAACATGTACAGTCATTTAAAAATTGTATCATTATGTACAAAAAACTATAAAATCTCTTTCTTCTCTTCATGCAG
>CABFOQ010036991.1:11449-29951 GCA_900660455.1 Gephyroberyx darwinii | reverse complement strand
GAGCAAGGTTACACCCTGATAGTCAGCTTAGAGCAGAGGAGACACCTGAGTCTTTTGACCTGAGTTTGTGGTGGTTGAGGAGGTACTTTCCCCTCATCCTAGTCATACTTGTGATGTACCTGTTCAAGGCGATGTGCCTGATGCACCAGTAGTAATGGAGACAGATAGTGATGCTCGTAATGTTCCGGTTCCTACTGCTAGGAGGAGCAAACGAGCCACTGCAGGAATCCATAGCAACCCCTTTCATTTACCAAAGTCATCTTGTAATGCAGTTACGGTCAGCACAGACATGGTTGCACAGGTATTGACCAGTCTGGGTACAGCTTTGTTTGAAGAGGTGTTGCAGGGGGCGATGGGGTCCACTTAGAGTGGGTAGTCAGTCATCGAGGACGTTGACCTATTGCAGGGGAGAGTGTAACCGGGTGGTAATTTGATTTATTTTATAACCATGTGTTTATGGTCTTATTTTCATATTTTCATGTTTATAATAGTTCATTTGTTGTAATGTAAATATAGGACGATTTAAGATTGCATTTAAGAGAATAACTCACAAGAGTTTTTAGGTGTTGCAATCTGCCGCCACTAGAGGGCGATGTCGCGTAATATCACATAGTCTTACGCATGGTTAGAAAGAGAGTCTGATTTTTCAGCAGCTGGTAGATGCAAGGACAATGTATGCCAACAGAATCCAGCAAAATCTTCGGGTGAATTTATGATTGGTGTGTGTCCTGGGAGCTGCATGTGGGAGGCAGAACGGTGTTAGCAAGAAAACAGACTTTGGGATTTTGGGAGTTGTTGGTATACTAGTTAGTTATATTGACCTCTTTTATAGGCCTAGTTATTAAATTCTTGGTTTATAATGGTTTTGTATTTTTGGGGTGAATAAAAACCCAGATTTTCATTTATAACTAATTTCCTCACTTCTTGGTCCCTGACAAAGCTCAACATCAGCCAATCGTGCACACATCACAATATATTATGGGGCAGAAAAAAACTTGAACTTGAATTAATTGATATCAGAATGATATACAGGTTCTGATTGCAAAACTAAACCCAATGTAGTTGGCAGCAAAACATCTATGTAATCTACAGAAGTCTGGATTTAAATCAACTGCGCATGTGCAGGAGTTTAAATATGCTTTGACGCCGTTTGACCACAGCCATTATGGTCAAGCCAAGGAACCTCAAATACAAGTCGAACAAATTCCCGGCGATGATTCAAAACTGAGCTTCAAACTTTCAAAATTTAGCTTCAAGCTTTCGAGATGTGACACAGATTTCATTGCATCTGACACGGAAAAATTGCAACTGTAATCAGTAACCCAATTATGTCTTTATCAAGAAAAACATTTGTTATCTCATGATAATAGGATAATTCAATCATGATCACAAGAAAACGTTTGATATTTCTAGATAGTGAGATATTAAGTTGTGATCTCAAGACAACGGGAGTAAAAAAAGCCATCAATATCTCTTGGCTTCAGTAAGATAATAGAGTCTATAGCCTAATATGAACAACAAATTATTATTAACAATTACAGGTTAGGATCAAGATGTGAATGAGATATGTTTGTCAGCACTAAGAGACAACGCCAATCAATGTGATCTCATCCTTCATTTTGATGCTATATTTACACGTAATTTCAGTGTTGCTGCATCTGCTGCAACATTTGATCAAGGTCAAATGTGCAACTTTGGTTAAGGCCAGGCAACTAAAACAATTAGTTAAGATGAGGGTAAGGTTTTGGTTATCTTTAAATAAGAAAAACCTTCGCTGAAAATGAAAGCTTAAGCTACGCCAGTGTTTCCCCTATATGTATTCTACCATGGCAGCCCACCGTGAGATCATTACCCACCAAGCTAAAAGTATTTGCAAATTTCTATATTGCATATTTCCTCACAGCAATTTTCTGATTTAAACACTGGTTTTGACTTGAGGTTGCCCTAATGAAAGAAATTAAACCTTGCTAAGCACCTACAAGACCTATAGGAAGACTGGTTGGGCCATTCTGTGTTTACAAGAACACATTAAATGAAAATAAACAAAGCGATCAAAAATAAATAAATAAATACACCGGCCATCAATCTAAAACAAATGAAAGCAAAAGTCTAATGTTAATATCAACGTGTATTAAGGACAATGATGAAGCAGAACAGCAGCTGACAGCTTATGGTTGGATTTACTTCAGCCCTCCAGCTCAGGGCACACTGCAGTGTTTCCCTCAGCTCAGACTTTAAAAAAAAAGAAAGTCAACAGCTTGATTCTGTCATGACTTAAACATTTTATTTCAATGCAGTCCCTTTGCATTTATCGTCACGACATCGTTATAGCTACTCATCAAATGAATTAATTTCAACTGGTGGGGTTGAGGGCTTTTCCTGGTAGGTTTAATCTGCATGTTTTGCATCTACTTCAGGTTTGAGCTGCCTTTGGCTTTCTTCCTCCTCTCCAAGTTTTTTCCTTAAAAATACTTTGCAGTGCTCATCTGAGGGAACAAATGTTCAATTCACAGGAGAAAATTAGTTTTCCACTCATTGATGTAGGATTACGTGACTTGTTGAATATATAGACTCCGCTAGCAGCTGGGATAATATCACTTTGCAGACAGTAACTTCCCAAGTTCAAATTGCACTTCCTATTTCAGCACAGGCTAAATATTAGGTTAATGCTACAAACCATTGAAAACCATCGCACGCAACAATACTGTACATAGGCCTACTACATAGCCTAACTCCAAGCTGCAGCCAATAGTATTGCCTGTACAAAATAATATACATTATTGCAAAATCCCTTTGCTTCAGATTGGTTGTGGCAGTAGCCAGTAGAGTGTTTACTGTGCCAGCATGACATAAACCCAGTAAACCTCACACAGAGAGTCGTTCGGAGTTCAGCAGCAGTTCTGATGGGGCAGACAGGTTAAGTGTACCTGTTACAAGCCCAAGGGTTTCTTCAGTAGATTAAGCGTTCTGCTTTGCTCACCCATGAAACTAGGAAAACCCATCCCAAGGCTGCAATGACTGACTGCATCCAACTGCATATACATATTTCAGCAACGAAGAGCAGAACTTGTAGATCAGGGGTGTTGAACTCAATCAGAAGTAAGGTCAATGATGTTTCAGTTTGGGCACATATGTAAAAGTGCATTGTCAGAGATTCTTCACTTCATCTATTTTAATAGTTTTTCTGTTCAATACAGTTATATCAATTCAGCATGCCCTTCAGTTCAGAATCTTGTGTCATCTGGCCACTGGTAAATTAATTAATACAAGAGGTTTAATCAGAAAATGGGAAAGGGAGGCATCTGTTATGGACTTCAGTTTGTAATAAGTCTAACAATGTTTTACACATTTGAAAAGTAATTTTAATTAGCTTTCAATTAATTGGCTATCTCAACTGTAGAGTATAGCTCACGCACACAGACACACACAGACACACACACACACACACACACACACACACAAATAAACCAAATATTTGTTTGTGTTGCTGTTGTTGCTTTTCATATCTTTTACATTCCATCATTCACTTGTTCCAGTGCCTAGGCTATGGATTATAAACCTAATCATTCACTGAAACAAGACTTTAAAATACAACATTGTTTAGTAGAGTCAGCTGTTTAGTTGCTTTATACTGACTTGTCTTGAGGGTTGATGCAGTCTCTTTGGTCTATGAAGATCTCTTTAGATCATGTTCATGTCAAAGTTCCCTCCGACTCCCTTTGCTGATGGTACTGCCCAGGAGAGATTACTTTTTAATGAACTCTCTTTACAAAGTGTGAACATAGAAAGAAAAAAAAAAGATTCTTACCGTAAACATGAACATCTTTTATGAAAGAATTGAATTCACCTTTGTGTCTAACAGATAAATTGTCCCATCTAGTGGTGAACTGGGAAACGAAATCATTTGTGAACAAAAGAACAGTTATTTAATTCTGATTATACTGATGCAGATACTATTTATTTAAGAAATAATTTATATTTATTAAAACATTTGTTACAGCACAATGTTGCTTTGTTTTTCCAAAGAGTTTTGTCTGTTGCAAACAACCTCTACTCCCCGTAACTCGCTGTCACGTTCCCTCATCAGAAATATCTTGCAGATCATTTTATCCAAGCTTTGTGTGTCCCAATATTGACTCTTCCTCACCACCCACAGTGCTGACTGCACCTGTTTACTGTGACACACATAACCATTATAATGCGATTTAGTATTACCCAAGCAGCCTTTGCAAAATCTTGGCACAGATTTATAGATTGTCTGACTTTTCTTTCATGCCTCAGGAATTGTGTCTGGGTTCTCATGATTTATTCAAGTTCAGTCTAGTTATTATAACTACCTCCTGGTACACTGGACCAGTGTACTATTGGACACTCACTACATTTCACCTTACAACAGCAAACATACTGTGTGAAATACTACAGAATGTACATTGATACTGGATGCATGTCAAGTGATATGTACGGTCTTACCCTGTCCCTTCCGGTTGTCCTGGTACCAGAGTATGTACTGCGGACGGCATACGTTGTAAGATGTCGATTTGAGTGTAGCTGTCGATTGTTTCTGCACCAATGACACCATATGTTTCTGGATCTTATGGTTATTTATCATTCTAATGGCTGCTACTTGGAATTTGTTTTACATTTTGCAGAAACCTGGCCCCTAAACAGATGATGGCTTCCCATGCTGTTATGCAACTGGTTAATTCCAGGTTTTAGGCAAGAGAGTTTTTTTTCAGGGATGGGGGGGGTTGGAGGTTGGGGTTGGAGGTTACGTTGTTTGGTATGGTGCTTCCACATTCAAAGACACACACATAAATGTACATGTGTGAACTGTTTCTTAAAGACACACATGATATAAGTACATGGTAACAGAGTGTACGTTGTCGCTCCACGTGAAGGTCATGTGAAATTGCTCCAGAAAAAACACCTGCACTGACTTGTCATCCACCCAATCTCTTTGACCTTCTGTCATTGGCCCATCTTCATCCCTGGAGGCTACAAAAGACCAATAGGAGTGTGTTTTGCCACATTCGGGGTGGGTGTTGCCTGGGGTAGTAGTTTAAAAGAGTGTGTGTCCTGGTGTCCCTCAGCAGAAGCATCAATCAAGATGATCCCCATCGTGCTGGCCTCAGTGCTCATTGCTAGCGGTAAGAACATCTGGTACTCTCTGAAGCTGTGTGTGTTTGTGTGTTACTGTGTGTGTGCCTGCATGCGTATTACTGCATAGGGAGCGAGCTCTCAGCGGTCTGTTTCGGAAAGAGAAAGGCTGCGCTTCGTGCCTGATCTGTGAATCAAAAGTAATTTAACTCATCACTACTCCCTGTCCAATGTGTGTCTCGTCCATATTCAGCCCTCGGGTGTGGCACCCCACCCATCGAGCCCCTGACATCCCGTGTGGTCAACGGAGTAGATGCCAAGCCCCACAGCTGGCCCTGGCAGGTATGCGAATACTCACACATCTGTCTATGTTTTTATGTTTACTAGCAAACCTTGTGGGCCCTGCATCTGCTAATAAGATCATAATCTTTAGAAGCCAGTAGCTATTCAACACTGTAATCAGATGACACTTTTTGAATGAAATTGGTTTTCACGAAATTGGTGACACGTCTTCCTCACTGCAGACTGCTATTAGTATGTCATCCACTGACATATCGTCCACCGCCCACCTCTTCCCTTTTGTCCATCTTCTGCCGCTCTTCTTCGTCTCCAGATCTCTCTGCAGTATGAGAGGGACGGTCAGTGGAGACACACCTGTGGAGGATCTTTGATTGCTGCCAACTGGGTCATGACAGCTGCTCACTGTATCAAGTAAGAGCGGTAGTGGAACACACACCCATGTTCAAAAACGACCACAAATACATACATCCATGTATGCTCACATACAATGTCCTCGCTCCAAAAGTCTAAAACTCAAACGTGTTCTTACAGGGATACAAGTATACAAGGATAGAACACACACACACACACACACACACACACACACACACATACACACATATACACATACACACCCAAGGTCATTTGGACAGCTCCACAGTTGAAATCCCCTCCTTATCCCCTCCTCCTTAGTCTTCTGACTGACTTAGTCTCCTCTTGCCCCCAGCTCCAAGCTTTCCTACAGGGTGTTTGTTGGCAAATACAACCTGGTGGAGGAGGAGGCTGGCTCCAAGGCCATCCTGCCTGAGAAGATCATTGTCCACGAGAGGTGGAACCCCATCCTGGTGGCCCTCGGGTAAGGCAAGCCCCACTGTACGTTACAATACGCAGTCGCTTACTATGGTGTACAGTAGGTTACATCACAATCTATCCTATTCAGGGGTGTGAAGTGGACTCAGGTGCATAGATTGTGGTTTGAATCCAATCCTTTGTCACCAGTCATCCACCTCCCTTGTCTTATCTTTCTTGTCACTCTCCACAGTACACTAGCTAATAAAACCAAAATGCCTTATAAAAGCCTTGTAAATAAAAAATAAGAGTGGCCCTTCTTATGCATATTCCATCTTGGTCACCCTCAAGTATGACTGCAGCCTGCAGGGCACATATTCTGTGGCACTGATCGAATGAAGACCAATAATTAATTGAGAAACTGTTTTTTTTCCACAGTGGAAAATTGGAGAGATAAGATAGGAGTTTTGAGTGTAGAGTGAATTTATTTGCATATATAAACATGATGAAATACAGAAAGAAGGGAAAAATTACAGATTGTGCAGGTGTGATGGGAAACCATTACCTTCTTTCGTTATCTCTTCTGACTCCATTGCTTTCTCTCTCTCTCTTTCTCCACCTCTCTCTGTCCCTCTCTCTTGCTCTTGTGGAAAAAATTAAATTGCCTGTCAATTCTATTACCTCTCTCTCTCACCTGTCTCTCTCTCTCTCTCTCTCTCTCTCTCTCTCTCTCTCTCTCTCTCTCTCTCTCTCTCTCTCTCCTGTCTCTCACCTGTCTCTCTCTCTGTCTCCGTCTCTCTCTCTGTTTCTTGTTCTGTCTGTCTGTCTGTCTCTCTCTCTCTCTTTGTCTCTTTTTCTGTCTCTCTCTCTCTCTATGTCTCTCTCCCTCTCTCTCTGTCTCTCTCTGTGTCTCTCTCTCAGTAACGACATTGCCCTGATCAAGCTGTCTGAGTCTGTGACTTTGAGTGACCAGGTGCATTTGGGTTGTATCCCTGCTGCTGGCACTCTGCTGCATAACCTCTATCCCTGCTACATCACCGGATGGGGCAGGCTCTACAGTAAGTCACGGCTTGCAGGAGATTGGTGTGTTTATGTGTGTGTGCACACATGTATATGTGTGTGCGTGTTGGGGGTAGGGTGAGGGATGGATGGGTTTTTGTTGTTGTGCTTGTTTTAGCTGAGCATCTCTGAAAATCCTTCATGTTAGCTGTCCATTATAGCGTACAACTGGTCTGCAGTGTAGTGTCTGAATCTATCACAATGTGTTGTGAGTAATGAGGTGTTCACCAGGAAAAACACACACAGTAGATTTTTAGCAGAAACTTTTTGGGGATCACTCCTAAATTGAAAATTTGGGTTGGGCAGTGAATTTGAGGCCTGCAGAAATATTGTAAAGCATGTTTGACAGACATAGTGTGTCTGGACTGTGGTAATAGACTCTAGTCTGTGTGTGTGTGTTTTAGCCGGAGGCCCCATTGCTGATAAGCTGCAGCAGGCTTTGATGCCCGTGGCTGACCATGCCACCTGCTCCCAGCCTGACTGGTGGGGTATTGCTGTCAGGACCACCATGGTGTGTGCCGGCGGGGACGGCATTGTGGCTGGATGCAACGTAAGTTTGTACTGTGTGTGTGTCTGTGTGCGTGTGTGAGAGAAAGAGGGAGAGAGAGAGAGAGAGAGAGAGCGATAGGGAAGAGAAGAAGCAGTGTACATGCAAGAACGAACATGTCCAACGATCAAACAGTGGGAGAAGATTGCATTTAAATTGAATGTATGCCCTTTGTTTTTATTTCATTTTTAGTTGTATTTGAGGGATAGAATACAGATCAGAGAACAGAATAGAGCTGGAACAATTCCTTGGCTCTGAATGTATACTTGTGTGTTTATATTTAGTCTAGTGTCATACAGCATCTTGACTTGACTATATCTGAGGTGCTGTTTCATTTTGTGCAGCACCAAATGTGTCAATTCTGTGTTGTGTAACTCGGGGCACATGGAAAAATAATGGAGTTCAAAAATATGTGTTTTCCAGGTCTGGAAAAGTTATGGAAAAACCAAATGAATAAAACGTATGTCCGTAAAGATACATTATGCCGGTTTACTCCTTCTTCCTGACTTACTGTTCCAGGGTGACTCCGGTGGCCCTCTGAACTGTAAGAATACTGAGGGGGTTTGGGAGGTCCACGGCATTGCCAGCTTCGTCTCTGGCCTTGGCTGCAACTACCAGAAGAAACCCACCGTCTTCACCCGCGTCTCCGCCTTCAATGACTGGATCGACCAGGTAAAGGAGACACACACACACACACACACACATACACACTCTTTAAGTTTTGTTTTGAAGAAGCACCTTTAGTTAATGCTGTCTCCTTATTGCTTATAACTGGTGACTGCAACTTTATCCCGTCTGTTTCTCTTTTCAGGCTATGATGAACAATTAAGATGAAGGAGAAAGGTCAATAAAAAGGCCCAGCAAAACACATTTGTTGTCATGTTTGTATTTACTTCATTGTGTGTGTGTGTGTGTGTGTGTGTGTGTGTGTGTGTGTGTGTGTGTGTGTGTGTTATCTGGTCTTGTCACATCCAGATGAATACTGAATACTGAATACTGAGCCTTTTTTCAGCCACTGTCCTCTAAACGTGGGGCAAAAATGGAAACAATGTCAGCGAACGTCCACAAGGTGTCCTCATGCACTCATGATAGGGAATTGGTTCTGACAGCTCTCACATGAGGCAGGACAATGACCAATGCCCCTGGCCAAAAGGTTGGAGGACCGAGAACAACAGCAACAAATAGAAGTGATGCACTGCAAATAGCATGCCACAAAATTGACCATGTGTTAAATAATACCAAGTCACATTAATTATCGAGGTTGAGGGTAAATAAAACATATGATGAAGGTGGATGAGACAAAAAGACTCAGGGGAAGGAGGTTAGTCTTCTGCATGGAGTTCCCACATTTATGAAATAGACTCTTCATATGAAATATGAATCTAATATCCCTGCTTGACACTGACCTGGTCTGGTCCTCTCAATGTGAGGGCTTCATGAACAGCATCGTTTTCAGATGGGGAGTCTATCTTCTTAAGACACTTCCATCATCAATTTTTTCTTTATGTGATGAGACGAGGACGAGGGAACAAGGGGGAGAAATTAAGGGGTAAATTAATTGCCTCTAAATTGTAGCACCCCCCCCCCGTCACATTTGCAAGATGCACACCCACCCAGATATGTTTTGACAGAGAAATGGAGGTGTGAGAGCTGCTTCAATGATATGGCAGGCAGTGATCAGACATGACACGTCAGACTAGAGCAAGAAATAACTGTGTGTATGCCTGTGTGTGTGAGTGTGTGAATTTAAGAAAGAGACCGATAGGCAGATAGAGAAGGAGGGAGACAGAGAGTCTGTGCTTCTCTCAGTCTCTATTTGAGTGAATTTCTCTGACGTGGTGAATCACACTGCCTGTAGTCGCAGCTCTCTCTAGAGAATATCTGCCTGTGATCGGTGATAACTGCCCCATCCATCCCCTCGTGTACAGCACAAGTACAGCTCTGTGACTCATTAAATCTGATTCTGGTACAGAAATCAATCCTCTACTTCATATGCATGCATACATTTACCGATACACAGGATGTAACAACCCTTTGTGCAACCCTGCAGAGAGAACATTTACAGAAGTCCAATTCTGTACACAGTATGCTGGTAAATACATTCGGTGTTTTTGCAGCAAACTGTTTTGGTTTTCTTACAATGCATGAAGCATCCTCACATCTAATCTAATTAAGGTGCTTGTTAAAGTATATGTGCCGGTCTAAGCAACATTTTGATTACATTTTTGATCCATTCCCTTGAGAAGCTTTTGTCTGGAGCCAGTGGTGAGAGTGAGGGCTGGGCCTCAAAAGAATGCTTTGTCTCTGCCTGAACTCTGTGGGTCAGGCTACCCCTCTCCCCCCCTGTCTCCCTCTCCCTCTCTCTCTCTGTCACACACACACACACACACACACACACACACGTACACACACACAAATACAAAGGAGCCCAGTTAAGTCCCTAGGGACATGCTGTTGTGCTGAATACCAATGAGAAAAAGAAGAGCCACAAGTTTGAAGTTTGTGCAGCTGCCAGATATTCAGCATCTACAACTTGTTTGTGCTGCTTATATTGTGTGTAGTCAGTGGGGGAAAGGTGTTTGTATTTCATGCAACTCTGGCTGTAGCCTAAGCCCTAAGTCTTATGTGGCCAGTAGAGGATTTTAAGAGTGGCCCTGGCTGTTTTTGGATGGAACGCTCTAACTAATGCATTTGGTTATCAGTTGTCATACTTCAAAATATGTTAAGATGCTTCAAAAAATACAAAAAATGTCCAAAAACATAATGTATTTGTACATGTACAGTAGATAGCATTCATTTGAAATACAGTTTGGTTGCTGGAAGTAGATTTTCTTCCTATGCCTATATCATGTGGTTAAAGAGAGCATCCTTCAACTGGAGGACCTTCATGTTGGAAAGCATTGTGCACTTGCGCAAGACACTGATTCCCAACCAGCTACAGGGGCTCTTGTGTTGCTGACCCTGTGCTCTGACCTCGCTGTGGAGGAGGGGAATCAAAGGAGAACTTCCCTGCAGGCATCCATAAAGTATCACTATATTTTTATTACATGGCTGCATCCTGTGGCTCTATGCCATCATGCATAGCCAAAGGCTGACTTCGTGTGGTTATACTTCTCTTTGGGTTGTTGTGGTGCAGAAGTCTCCACCATGGATTCTTCATAATAGTGAGAGGGAAAGCCCTTGATGGGATGTTCCGATAGCTTCTTTATAAATAGCTCAGTTCAGGGAGGGAGGGAACGGAAGGGTGGGTGGAGGAGGGGAAGGGACGGAGGGATGATGAGCAGCCACACTGACAGCAGCATCTCCGCTCTGTCGCCTTGCCTTGCCTATCAGCCGTCATCGGGAACCGGCCGGTACTCCGCCAGCTCTACTTTGTTATTAGTCTCGTGGTGGCCGAGCGTGCCGAGCCCTATTGCCAAACGGTCGGGCAGAGTTCGGGTGACCTACTTCGGTACAAGTTCCAGCTATACAAACGATTTCGTGAAGTTCTTGAAGAGCACAACAAGATCTATCGGAAATGTGACGTTAACCCGTCTGAGGGCACGCACGCGCGCGGATACTGGATAGCAGACTGGAGGATTAGGTACGCATGAAATGGCATGAGATGTTTACGTGCGTGGGGTGCGATGGTGATAGAAACAAAACTAATACCATTAACTAATACAGCCACTATTCTCACATCTCTCTCACCTTAATAGAGGACTATTTATTTTATATTTATATTTCTATAGCGACTTAAAGTGTGCTGTGGGGCTTTAGTGACCTTATCGTTCTTTGTAATATTTTAGGCTATCTCCTTTGTTATTACTATAGTTCATGAATAAGCTTTTGGCAATAGCAGCTGCGTGATCTGATTCAATTTGAAGGTGTTGCTGTGATATCTGTATAACACCATTCTAAAACTGTATACCACTACAACTACTACAGACAAATACTGCATGTCTCATCATGACTAGTCTGACGGATAACCAACTGTTAGGCAACATTAAATGGGTTGCTCTTTACACGCATACACTGTTGATTCTCAAACTCGTTTAAAAAGTTGTGGCTGTGCAGCTGTTGCTCTCAAATGAGGTCAAACTCAAGAGGAAGCCCACAGACCCGGGCAGGCATTTCAGTCAAATGAGATGGAGATGCGCTGATACTGATAGCCCGCCTCAAGATGATGCATTATGCACAGCTCTAACAGGGACTGTGACTACTCTTCCAGTGGGTCATAAGACCTTTGTGTGTGCGTGCGTGCGTGCGTGCGTGCGTGCGTAGGCTTGCATATTTGCCCATTTGCCTGCCTCATTTTTTGGTGCATATTATTATTTGCATACATTTACATTAGATTGCATGTCTGAACAAAAGGCCATTATGTCTGTCAGTGATACCATTCATGAACACACACACACACACACACACACACAAGCACAGGCATACACTCACACTCACTTAATAAACGTCACCCAGCACCACACCTGAACCCCTTCATCCTGTATGTATTTCTTATTGCAGTGACAGAGCACAGAGTCATTGCATAACAGAAGTATTGGACTTACCAGTGTATTGATAAGGGCGTGTGGTGTGTGTGTGTGTGTGTATGGCAGTCATGTGCTATTCTGTTCTTTGGACTCTCTGGACTCAAACAACACAAACATCTCATCCATTGATTAGAGGCTTGATGTCGACACTGTGTCATGTAGAGGTAGAGAGGTAGACAGACACCATTTTGGTGCCCTGACCAAGCAAATGTACCATAATGCTAGTCTAAACTTTTTTTGCCACTCTGGGCTGCTCATGTTCTATCTTACTTTTGAATAATTTCCCTGTCTCCCGGAGACATGGATATGAACAATGGAAACAGAGCTGTCTGGTATTTAGAGGAAATGTATTTATCTTACAAATGAGAACAAATTACCTTACTATTATTTCGAAAATGAACCACAGTCATGTACTTGGGGAAGCATGGGTTGTTAGAATTTGTAATAATTGCTGATAATGAATAACTAGGGTGGCTGCCGTGTGCTTTCTTGTTACATGCACCACTGATTTTCTGAAGTCAATATAAGCATACAAACAGTCCTACGCTCCATTAGACTGCTCACAACTATTTCAACCTCTTAGATTCTCTCTCTCTCTCTCTCTCTTTCTCTTCTCCTTATTCCCCTCTCTTGTGTTTAGTCTGATAGTCTACACATCCTTCTCTTTCTTTCTAATTGAAATGGCAAACTGGATGCATTCCCCTAAACTCATTTCCACCAGAGCTCCTCACAATACTCTAGAAATAATCTGAAAAGCTGTGAGCAGGGCAGTTGCATTCACAGTAATCCTGGCTAGTGAATATCAGGGTAATTTTTCCCAGTGTTGCCACCGTAACCCAGAGAGGGACCCATCTGGTACCAATGGTGATGTCTACTTCATGCGTCCGAGAGCCAATCAAGTGCATCACTACCACCCACTCCAACTTGGAGCTATCCATCTTTATTTGATTAGGTCATAAAAAGCCTGTAAAAGGGGAGGATAACTTTGAAATGAGTTTTCAACAGCAGGGTTGACTGTCTGTGGTATTGCCCTCACTTGGAGCGAGGAGGAAATATGCGGCCTCATTGGAAATGCATTAGGGGAAGAGGGAGAGGTATAGAAGGAAGGAGATGAGCAACAGAGTTTTTATCTGTTAACTCTGAGTAGAATATTATTCACACACTCCATCTCCATACTCTTTCCTGCTTCTCCAGCGCCCCCAGTCTCTCTCTCTCTCTTTCTCTCTCTCTCTCTCACACACACACACACACACACACACACACGCACACACATACAAATACACTTCAGTAACCCACTTAATATTCTCAAACTTGTTCTTCCCCAAATACATTTACGCTCAGAGTCATTCAAAATATTTCAACAAGAAAAAGTGCTTACTGGCACATACTTTTCTTTATCAGTAATAATTTCATTGCTCTCTGCCTGCCTGTATAGAGGAAACTAACCATAGGGTAAATTAATGTTCCCATCTGCGACTGCATCCAAAGGGCACACTGTCCTGTTATTATCTCTTATCATCTACCGATTATCATACATAACCAAATGCCTAGAAATAATGTTTCTCTTTATTGGTCTTCTGTGATGTTTCTCGCAAATTACAGGTCCCGAAATTGCTTAGATTTTCGTATTACAAGAGCATTTATGGTGTTATTGCCTCTCAAGGAAGAAGGCTTGGAAATGTACATACAGGAATGCAAAATAGATGAAATGGAAAATAAAAGCTCATGCAGGGGTCATAGGTAGCTCCTGATAATGTTTCTAGGAATAAAACTACCTTGGTCTACTGAGTCAGAGAGAAAGTAAACTGTACTGAACTGACCTCACTAGTGGAGTCAGCAAGACCACATGCCAGATTTCCCAGGACACAGGCAGGTTAACCAAGGCTGTGTGTGTGTGTGTGTGTGTGTGTGTGTGTATGTGTGCAAGGAAATTAAACTCAGCATGTTCACTTGACTCCACATTTTCTTTTCTCTCAGGAACTCATCGTGGAATTAAACCGGTCATCATGGAGCCATTCGCAGATCTCACACACCCCTCTTAAGGCACATTTCCGGTCGACCATGGAGGCTGATCTGAGGACGGGCCTGTCTGTGTGGGCCATTGTGGCCATTGTGTGTAACTCCGTGGTGGGCGTCCTCATCCTCATCCTCTTCGTCATCCTCTATAAGGCCTGCAAGGTGCCCTCCTGCCAGGAGAAGGCACCCGTCTCCACAGCAGAGCAGCAGCTGACACGAGGCGAACAGAAGTACCTGCTGACTGCAGCATGATCATGGCAAAAGACCTCAGGGAGGAGACATGGACTTTACATGGAGACACAATGAAACTCTTCCCTCTGCCTCTGATATTTCCAGTCCCCCTTCACCTGCTCTGTCATTATTATCCTTCAATATCTGACATCCTCTGTCTTGCATACTCTTGCAATGTCTCCCCCTTCACTCCCATCTTGTCCATGCCTATCAACAGAGCTCAGAGTGAAAGAAGCTGAAGAGCTAGCAGCGTTAAGGGTTACGTAAAGACCAACAGCAACAACCAGTCCAATCCTCTTATCTCTGCGGTGCTTCACTGGGACTGTCCATCTGTCAGTCTGTTTGCTTTGCTCTAGTCAGCTCTGCACAGACAGGCCACGCTCTGCTCCTCTACTCATTTCTTTTTCATCTCTCTAGGATAAAACTGAGGGGACGTGGTGGAAAAGGGGGAAAACAGAATGAATGAGAATCAGAGTGGGTGGAAAAATTAGTGAGACAGAGGGGGATGAAGGGTGAATGAGTGTCAAAATAAAGTGATACAGGTGAAGAGAAAGGATGGGGAAAGCAAAGTCTCATCACAACAGAGGCAGCTTGGTACTTGCCAGCTGGAGCGCTTATGATGCCAACGATTGAGCAACAAACAGAAGAGAGGTAGAGACAGAAAACCCGAAAAAATCAAGGGGGAGAAAGAGAGATGCAACTGGAGAAATGGTGTGTGAGAGTCTAGACAGGGTGGTGAGAGAGAGAGAGAGAGAGAGAGAGAGAGAGAGAGAGGGGAAGATGGAGAGAAAGAGAAAAAGGGCAGATATTTTGGGGGATCAGAAAGTGAGAGAGAATAATAGGAGTTGTTTGTTTACAGAGAGGGAGCTCGAGGCTCCTGTTTGACAGTCTCCCCGTTTGACATTCAAGTCTCTATGCTTCCACTGATCCGACTTCCACGGGATTAAAAGGAACAAAAAATATTAGATGAAAAATCAACCAAGAGGAACCTGATCTGAAAGCTATGGTATTCTCCACTCCCATCTGCGTGTGCCTCTTTTCCATTTAGTGAACTCCTCTATAGACTAAAAATAACTGTTACTTACAGACAGCCGTCACAGGGAATGACAGACTGACTGAACACTCAGTCAATAATGAGTGGAAATTGTATTATTATAGTGAATGTAACTACTAACATGATGTCAAGAATACCTAAGGGATGTCTGAGAGGGAAGAGACCGGATTGACTGACAAAGTCACAAGCCAATCATGATTTTTTTTTTTCTTTAGCATTAGAATAAAAAGTGCTGCATAGAACATTTCCCCCACATATGGTAGATGCAGTGCTGATTAATGATAGGGTTCTGCTTGGAAACATATTGTATTCATTTGTGTTGGATGAGACACAAGTTCATTCTTCAATTTAATGAGATATGGCTATTTTTTTATATATTTTATTTTCTGTGCAGCACTTTCTATTCTACATCACTTACAGGATATTTCTGTACAAATACCATAAGGTAATTGTGATCACCATACAGATATACTTGTTTTAGTGGTAATTACTATTCTACTTTTTGCATCATGGACATAATGACAGTTTGTTTTGTACTGACATAATAAAATGTTTTACTTTTGTTTATAACTGATGCGGTGTATATCAATGTTGCCCTCCCACTTTGGTGCGCATTATTATTAGTGTCAATCCAACATTAGTTCATTCAAAATAAGAACTGAAATTAAAAATGGGATTCAAGAGTAATGAAAAACAGTTTTTTATTTTAGTTTCTATGTGTTTCAGGCCTACACTGACTTTTATATATCTGACGAGAGGAGGCAACTCGCATTATCCAAAGTAAGATGATAGACCTTTTAGTAATCTGAACCTGGTACTGGTTTTTTATTCTGTGGTCTGTAGATTCATAACTTCTGAAAACATCTCAATCTCATCATTAATGAATGATTCAGTAGGGGAAAACGTAAACTGTCTGGCGAATTTCACTCACGTCCTATGTAAACACTACAATTTGCACTCGAAGTCTTGCAGAAGGAGATCTTCCACCATTGAAAGTGCATTCTTTTTGTTGCATTTAAAGTCAATTTTATCAATCTCCTAAACAAGCCTGGCAGGTTTAAACATATGGCATTAAAATTAACTACCCATAGAGCAGCTACAAGGTCTTATTTTCCCACTTTTACTTACCCTTAACATACTGTTTGTTAAAACATTAACACACGCACCTGACAGAGCTATCCACTGGAGATACAGAGATGATTTTTGTACCAATCCAGTCAGATATTGGGTAAGGTGACCAATGGGCCAAACCCCCCAAAAGTCAGTGTATCCCTTTAGTCCTAAGTAGATGACAAGTCTTGCAATATAGAACTTATTGACCTCAACTGTGACCCACATCCTGCTGTTAGTCAACAACCACGGTTTAGTCATAATCATTATCTGGTAACCATAATACAGCATCAATATATGGGGGCGAACTTCCTGCTGGGAGGAAATTGCTTTTTTATTTTAATTAAATGAAAACCAGAATCCTGATTTTACAGTGTTTAATACTTTATTGCAATGGCCATTTCTCTCTCTCGCTCCCTCACCCTCTTGCTTTCTCTCTCTCTCTCATCCTCTCCTTCTCCCTCTCCCTCCAACACACTCATATTTCACAAAATGAAAGGCCTACAGAGAACTGCCTGCAGGAACATCTGAATGTCAAATGATGAAGCAAACACACATGCATTGCTTCCCTCTCGCTACGACTCACTTTCTGTCTCACACACACACACACACACACACACACACACACACAGGCAGGTTAGCGACTTTCACTGATTGCATTAGTATTAGAACGCTATAGAGGTGAACTACTAACAAGACTGTGAGAGTCACAGATTCACTTGGTCCTTACTGAGATGAGCTGGGAAACCGCCTAATGGTATTTGGTGACAGTGGTGATGCATTAGCTGCAAATCCACTGAGTGTGTGTCTACATGAGAGAGTACATACACTTGCATGCACGTGTTCAACATTGGTCCATGGTGCATATCAGACAGATGGTGAGGACCTTAGGTGGGCTGTTGATTTGAAGATGCTCATCAGAAAGGAGACTCTACAGCTGTCTAGTATTCATCTGTGTCCTGGTCCAATTACTTGCCTGCCCGTTTCTCTCTGTCTCTCTTTCTCTTATTTGTTCCTGTATTTCCCTCCGACCAGACCAATCCCAGAGCCATGCAGACTGACCAGCACAGATCCAGCGGTCTACTCCTCAGTGAGCTGTTTGAACTGCTCTGAGCATTATTCAGACCGTCTAGCAAGCACTGCATTGACCTTCTGTGGTTTTCAAAGCAGCTCTGCTGATAACAAAGGCCTACTCAAGGCAGCTGTACAAGCTCATTAGTTGACCCTATGTTATATGATAAAATGTGACTGACAACTATCTCCTCAGCCTTACAATATTTTTTACTGTTAACAGGGTTTGAAGAAAAAACTGAATCATTCATCTTGCTGTTCTCCTGTCCATCACCCATCCACTGATCCTTCCATCCAAGGAGAGAGCGTTATAGCTGAGATGATGCTGTGGCTTTTAGTCTGAGTTCATTCTGTTGACATTAAAGTTGACCACTGGACTCAGCACCAATCAGTCCATCCCTCCATCTATCTCGGGGGCTACGTTACATTGGATCAATGCCCACTCCTGAGCCTCCCAATAGTTGAGATGAGACAAGGCCACTGAACTCTGTGAGGTATTATATAACGAGATGGACAAATATTACAAACATACAAATTACTAATAAACACACGACAGTCCAGTAATCTCCAGCTCCATCTGCACCACTGGAGGGGTTGCGTAACCCACATCCACCCAGAGTGAGTCACTGGCAGTGAGGATCAGGGGATTTTGTGTGTGTGTGTGTGTGTGTGTGTGTGTGTGTGTGTGTGTGTGTGTGTGTGTGTGTGTGTGTGTGTGTTGTC
>CABFOQ010036991.1:0-11429 GCA_900660455.1 Gephyroberyx darwinii | reverse complement strand
TTTATCTATGTTTTGGACAAGTCTTGCCCTTAAACTGTGTGGAACATTTGTAATATTGAATCTTATGTAACCTGTAATTTAATTTAGTGGATCCTTGGAACCATTTGGGTATATATGACACTTTACAAGACTATTCTGCTGTGCTGGCCTCCATTTACTCTCACCCCACCTATAATCATGTAAGCAGGGTTTCACTGTACAAGGCTGGAACACTTGTGTCCTGTGTGACTGAATCCAAATATCGACCATTTGGCCAAAGAGACAGCCAATTTCTTACAGAGAAGGGCAGATTAAGTCAAGGTTTCAAGAAGACATGCAGTCTTTTTTGTGTGTGTGTGTGTGTGTGTTTCTGACTTAATGTCTTTCTGTGTGATATCCAGAATACAGTCACAGTGTGAATAATTAATGACTTATCAGACAAAGTTCTACTTAATCACATCTACATAGCGGGACCCCTATAGAGTCACCAAAACACACACACATACACACACACACACACACACACACACACACACACCAAATCAGTTTTGACAACAGCGCAGTTCTGATATCAAAATCATTATAATACACTATAATTTAGTCTGTATGCATGTTTATCCTGTCTACACGGTCTAATTATAGCATGAAATGAGCAGAAATAATGCCTGGAAAAGCATCAGCATGCCTGGCACAGCAGAAAAAGAGATTGTGTGTGTGTGACAGAGAGAGAAGTGAGAGAGAGAAAATTAAAGTAAAACTGTTTTGTATAACCTGAAAATGTAATTTATTCTCATCCAATTTGAGAAGAAGTCTGGTCCCTCACACAACCAAGACGTACACAGCTGACCTCCAGATATGCAGCGCTCTACTGTAGCCAGATCTAGTATAGATGCAACACCATAAATTTGGCCCTCAAGTGCTTGCAGATAGCAAACTACAGCTAAAGCACTGCGACCTACTTGACCCTGCATGCACCTCATAGTCATTCCTCCTCACTACTCTGTCCTTTCAAATCTTGGCTGTGTCCCTCCTTTTCTGTAGAATTAGACTGCCATCTGCTGGCTCAAACTATCATGGCTGCTGGGGGTTGAATTTGTAACCTACCACTCACGGCTGATTATTGCCAAGGCTCCTCTCGGTTATTGTGCAGTAGAGCATGGTATTGCTGCTCTCTGCTGGTATTCCCAGGTAAGGACAATGCGCAATGAGACGTGGCAGTGACTTTCATTATACCCTAGTTTATTATTACTACTCACTACTATATTATAGTGAGTAGATTCTTCTGGCACACCAACAATTGTCGGAGGTTGTTATTTTCTCCCTCCTAAAAAAACTACCGTTATAATTAATTTGTTTGTTTCATGAGGTAATTGACTCAGTCATATGTAAATGTCTCTGATGAAAACAAATGTTAATTGCTTATATAAAACTATAAGTCCCTACATGAATATTATAGTGATGTGATAATAATTAAAACAAATAAAGTACAATAGGGTCACTAAAAACTCACTAATGAGTACCACAGGCATACTAGTCCCTATAGGAATACTATAGGAATATATATATATTTTATGGATTTTCCAATGGGTATATTATTGTCTCTCTCCTCAACACAGAATTTCTATCTTTATAATTAATTTGTTCCATTTAATTAATTTGTCTATTCAGTCTTAATTAAATTTATATGATGAAAATTGTTTGTTCGTTTATCAAGTGGAAAGTTGTTGCCTTACAAAAATAATTACTGTAATCCTCCTGTAGAATTTTCAAGAATACTATACCAATATCAACAAAACTACAATACCATGGGGCTATTAAGGTCAGCTAATAGTGTAGTAATTCCATAGGAAATAAAAATATCACAAGTATGATATAAACTCACCATTGAGTACCACAGTCACACTAGTCCCTAACAAATATTATGATTATATTATTATCATATTTTATTTTGTTTTGTTTTCTCTCTATTAACTCACCTCAGAATTTCTGTCTTCATAATTACATGTGCAATAAGTAAGACTTTTACCGTCCCATAGCACAAAATGACCATAATGCATCTGAGGGGGTTTGGTATGGTTACGGATCAATGCCGAGAGCTCACTGATTACCTCACCAGGTGCTGGGATACCTCACTCTGTGCAACACATTTAATTTTCAAACCAACAACATTATTACTATAACAACACTTTGCATTGTTTCTGCTGATAGTTGATTGAGTTTACCTTCAGCCATTGTTTTCAAACCCTGTTGAGAAGCCTTGCAATTTCCCAAGGCTGGAACTCTTAAAGTTTACTAGAGGTTTATGTTTGAACTCTTCTCTAATTAGCTAGCTTATCTCTATTGTGAAAATGTGACTTTATTATATCTTCCAATTGCAGGTCACTAAGTAAGTAAGTAAGTAAGTAAACTTTATTTATAAAGTGCCTTTCGAAACAAGAGTTACAAGGTGCTGTACAATGAAAACATTTTAAAAAAATAGAAGGTTAGAAACAGGAAAAACAGAAAATAACAATATAAGGATATTAAAACTGCACAGAAGGCAAACACACATTATAAAACAAAGTGCTTACGGAACAGGTGCATTTTTAACAGCTTCTAAAAACTATCCACTGATTCTGCATTTTTAATAACTAAGGGAAGCTGGTTCCAGAGAGTGGGAGCTACAACTGAATAAGCTCGGTGCCCCTTCGTTTTTAGCCTGGATCTCTGGACAGTGAGAAGACTAAGCTGTATATGTTGTTGCAATTCCTTGGTCGCCCATAGAGGTCGATAAAACCCATATATTACTTAATGCCCCTTTAAATTGTTCCAGATTGATTGGGCAACCTAATCTATTCAAACTGAACCATAATACCCTATAGAGATATCATAAGAATATTATAAATATAAATACCACAAGACAAGATAAGGTATGTGTGTGGTACTCAATTCTCAGAATTGAGAATTGGTACTCAATTCTCAGAATTGAGTACCACAAACGACATATACATACATTAGGCCACTGACACCTATTTGGTAAGAGGTTACCCCCAGGGACCCCCAATTGAGAGGCTTTATGTTGTCTGCCGGTGTAGGTGGGGCGGTAAAACACTGCAGAGAGCTAAACCTCTGAGCAGAATAGTACATTCTCCCCGAGTGCTAACTGCAAGTAAATGCAATAATACAGCAATGAAACTAATCTTCATTTTTCTGGGGACCGCTTGGAAGATTTTTGTTGTTAAAACAATTTGGTACAGAACAGGAGATAACAGAGATAACAGTGTGGAGAGTGAAACCTCTAATCAAAATAGCTATTCCTCTATCATCTACTGTCTTACCTTCAGGGACCCCCTACATCACCCTTAAGAGACCCCTGGTGGTTCCCCGGACCCCAGGTTGGGAACCTCTACCCGGAAGTGGGTGGTGGAGTCACCGTCACCGACTGGTCACACCACTGTCGACATACTGCCTGCTGGGATGAGGCTCGCGACCGGAGAACCACTGAGATCGTTACAAATCTGAGAAAACACACGGAATATCAGCGATAGCTCATCACCACGACGGATCACCAACAACTAGGCTCTAGGAGAATAGAGGAAATAGGCGCGTGGCCAAAATGATGGAAGAAATAGATAGATTTCAAGTACCGAGCGCCGTCCAGGAGGCGGAGATGCAGGCTGAGATGCAGCCGCTCGTAAGTGAGATTTGTCTTCCCCACATCTGGAGATGACAAATCAGATCAGTCTTTATTTTATTTTGAAAACGACATTCTTATTACTCCAGTGTGCTTTGATCATTGAATGAGGCCTACCATTCATTCTGTTTGGGGATTCTGTCAAATCCATCACTTACCATGCGTAATGTTAGCTGATGTAACCAATGAACTAATTTAAACCTACTATCAGACAATATAACGTGACAATGAGAGTAAACGCAGCTTCCCGAAGCCTCTGAGGATTACTAGTGGTTTCTCCAGTAGGCTTGTTGTTTTTTTCTCCTGTGGATGGGATGCAGGCAGCGTCCGGTCTGCTGCGTAGTGAGCAGCATCCGTCATGTCTGGCGAAAACAAGCATCCCATCCCATCACAGCCACATCCTCAGCATCCATAGCAGGTTGCTCTAGCTTCGAGGACAATAATGTAATGTTAATATGTTTAGTGAGTGGTATTTAACCGCGTTTGCGCGTGCGTATGTGTGTGTATGAGTGTGTGTTATCGCGCCACGACCGTTTTTGTTGATGAGTGTATTTCCTTTAGCGATGCGCTCCGTGGCCTGTAGCGGGGCCCTGGGTTACTGCATCAGGCTGCGTGTAGCGGCCCCTGCGCCCCGTTTCCGGCAGTGAGGCACCTCTAGAAAGCCAGACTAGACCACACTTCCCTATACCCACATTCATCTCGGTCCCCTGTGGGTCTCTGATCTATACGGTCTTTCTTTTTCCTCGCTATTGCTCTGTGAAGATGAAATAGATAACAGAGGATGCTAAGGTCTCGGGACCCATAGATGGTCCAAGGCGTCCACAGAAAAATGAGTCTTAATTTGATTTCGGTATTATGATAGTCAGAGGATGGAGAGGATGTAAAATAATGTAAAATAAAATAACTATTCTAATAAGAGGGTTCACATTCTCCATTGTTATCTCCCCAGCTACACAGACCACAAAAACCTTCTCAAATCGAGGCAAAACCTCATATGGGGGTCTGTGGGTTAAAGTTTGTCTACGGGGGTCCTCGACATGAAAACGTTTGGGTTTTCCTGTTGTGGAGCAATGTTTGTGTATAGGCCTACGTGTTCTTAAACTAAGCTGCCCAAACCTGAGCTGTTTGTACAGCTTGGCTTGTTGGCATATATAGTTCGTTGTTGGTCAGTTTGTTTCACGCAGAGAGAGTCTTCCTCACAAGCTTAACCTATTTCTGAAAAGTTTTATTCACACTTGTATGGGCAGGGTGTATCATGCATTACAGAAATACATTCATTATTCATAGATGACTCAGTCTAATGCACAGTTCTGTCTATGCCGGGTCTTCCCGTCTGTCTGCAGGACCCAGCCTCTTCCACAGCCTCAGAGGCAGACTCAGACACCAGAGAAGGGGAACCCGTCACTATAAACTACAAGCCCTCACCCCTGCAGATGAAAATAGGTGAGTGAGAACTATTTGTAAGCCAAGTGTCTGCCTCTGGGAATCAGAATATGTGTCCTACTGTCATTTTGAGGTTCTGTAAAGAGCAGTCTGCTGATGTGGTTCAAGGAGGCTGGAGCTGAGCTGCTGTGTCTGACATAATCTCTGTTTAATAAAGACGTATTAGAGGGATCCATATAGATACCAGGTAGCTGTGCTGGAGGATGGTAATTTATAGTGCTACTTCAGAAACGATACAGAGTCTATTAGAGTGGGGCCTGCCTATGTAACTATATGACATTATGCAAACAGATAATGATATGTTTTTATTAGATAAATGAATGTTTTACATTTTAAAGGCTTTCAATGATATCTGAATGTTGAGGATTGGTTGTGAGATAACCGATCATCCCTGTTACAATCCTAAATAATCAATAGTAAATAGTAAATATTGTTTGGCCCGTAGCCCACCAACTGTGTTACAGTTTGGCCTTTGGACCTCTTTGACAGACCTCTGGTTTGTTTTGTCTTTGAGAACTTAACTCTGTTGTGTCTCTGCAAAGACACAGTCCTCAAAGACTCATTTCAGCACCTTGGACAGAGCCCAGTGATGAAAGGTGTTTCTCCAGTTTTTACTTCTACATTGGAACCTTTCTAAGCCAGAGCCAGTGATATTCAAAAGTCAGTCTGCATCTATACTGCATTGATACTGCAGGATTTTCCAAATACGTCTTGATGGAGGAGAATCAATCAAGCAGCATTACAGCAAACACGTAAAGAGTGAAACCATGGCTACATTCAAATTCTAACTAAATTGTAACTAAAACTATTGCGGCCAGCTAATGTATGTAGTTGCTTCACTGCATGTTCCTTTCATTATGTCTGTTCATCAAACCAGCCGATCTGCATATCTAAGGCTGGGATGAATTAGGCTCTAATCTACATTTGATAACCATTCAATGGTCATTTCTGGATGAGAAATGTGATACCTTAATTATACATGCCAACCTTGAGAGTCCTGAAATAGGGAGAATTTAAAAACCAAAGAAAATATTCAGATTCAATATTTATTTCCTGCATTCTGGTGACGATGTATGTATAAAATAACAATGAAAATATATTACAAACACTGCATCTGCATCTTGTAAAAAGAATATCCTTCCATGATGACTGAAACTTGGCCCCATCCACTGAACCAATAACACCATAGAGACAATACAGATTTTTGGTTTAATGTATTTTGTTGACCATGTGGGAGTACAGGCCCTAGATTATTGTGTTTCTATTTTTAACAAATATAGTAAATGAGCAGCTTTTGAAAATCAAGTGGTGACACAGAAGGAATTAAATCCAACCTTCTAGTGCCACCCATAGATTAGATTTCAGTTCACCACTGACTCAGACCAGTCTGGTGTCATCAGTCCAGTCATTTGTCATCTGACCACTGACTAGAATCCTGTTGATGTAACAGGAGTCTGCTATTTCTGAATGACACATGTTTTGAGGAATTTCAACACCCCAATCTGCCTTTTTTATTAAATAGTTTAAAATGCCACTGCACAGTTGCCATACCCCAACAGCAGACTCCTTTGAAGACAGTTTGCCTCAGTCCCAGCAGGAACTGATCACTATTCCCTGAGCAGAATCCTTCCTGTGAACAGAAATCGATCCGCTCTGATGTCAAATCCTGCGCTGTGATGCTTTGCTGTGAAAGCTAATATTTTTTCATTCCACAGTTTTCTATTCAGTAACAGAAAGTGCTACAGTGATCTTAAAGTGAAAATTTAATTAAACTTCAGATGGAATTAAACATGATTCCCTTCCCTGATCAGCACAACCCTCTGACGAGTGTGTGTATATATCACGCTGATGTTTTGTCAAAGCTCAACATTTTGTCTTTGTAGTTGTAAGGTCAAAATTGAAAACTAAATTTGACAACCAGAAGAGACATGTACAGAGATTGTATTGTAGTACCATATGGTGTCATGTGACGAAATGGCATAAGACAGCAATGTACTTTTTTAAATCTTTATTTATCCAGGGAAGTTGACGGAGTATATGCTTTTTCATTACATGCTCTCTCAGCAGCAACTCCCTGCTTCACATTCAGACACTTTGAAACATTGAAACGTGGCAGCTGCGTCGTACAACTGTACCATAATACAAGTTAATTCCCTTTCCCCACCAATATTCTCCCAGCCATGTCAGGGATTGAAACCAGCAATCGTGGTACCAAGCCAACTTCTGTATCTGTGTATGATACCTTTAATTGTTTAAGCATGTTTGTTACACACAACGTCTTATGTTATGTGTCTATGTGTCTAACTATGTGTCTTGTAAGCCTGTACAGACAATCAATCATATTCCATCACTCTCTGTGCTGTCTGTATGCCGTTTTGAACTCAGAAAGCGGGGGATTGTGTACATCACTAAGTCTGTTCCTGCGTCTGTCTTGTGCAGAGAAACAGAGAGAGCTGGCCAGGAAGGGCTCGTTGAAGAATGGTAACGCTGTCGGTAGTCCAGTCAACCAGCAACCCAAGAAGAACAACGTCATGGCCAGAACACGGTGAGAGCTGACCGCTGTGGTCACCCGCATTCACTTCCATCTCCTCTTAAATGCCACCACGCACACCACACTGCTTCTGCTTTGACAGAGAGTTCATTGGAGTGTCAATTCTTTTGGTCTGATGTTTTTGTTTTTGTGGTACGCTGATTTGATGTAGTTGGCACAATATTCAGTATTTTGATAGCATACTGCAATTCCCATATTGCACATTTGCAGTGTGATTAGGTCTGACACTGTGCACTGGCTAACTAACTAAAATGAACAGAGGTCAAAATTAATATTGTCTTGGTGTGTAGCTATATACTTTAGATTATAAAACCTTTAATGTCTACAATAAGGCAATTGGTTGTACAGCATAAAAAACACAGATTCAAAGATACCAAGTCAACTCATTTAATCATTCCACAACTATCACTTAACAAAGTTGCATTGACATCACAGCTGATCAATGCAGATTGGTTATTGTAGCTGACCATTGATTCTGTCTGTTGTATCTCATACGGTTGTTTGTAGATTTGCCTATGCTGTCAGAAACATGTTTCTACAAGCTGGAATGAACACATTTGATTCTTCTCATCTCCATTATCTTTGGCTACCACCGGGGGTTGTAAAGAGATTAAAAAAAATTATTAAAAATTATGAAGTTATCTGAGGTAGAAATGGGATCTCTTACATGCTTTTGTTGTTGTTATGCTTATTGTTGTTCAGCTGGGCTGCTCCCTCCAGGCCCCACCGCCCCTTTCTTTCATCATCTTGGCTCGTCTTGTTCTTATTCACTTCTTCCTGCTTGCGCATTTATTTTCCATCCTCTCTTCTCCTCCTCCACATTCTCCCTGTCACATTCAGTTAAGCCCTCCCACTGCTCCTCTGATCACTTCTCTTCTCTCTCTCTCTCTCTCTCTCTCTCTCTCTCTCTCTCTCTCCCCTAAAATGTACTATTCTCCCCATAGGTTGGTAGTTCCCAATAAAGGTTATTCCTCCTTAGACCAGAGCCCAGATGAGAAGCCCCTGGTGGCCCTAGACACAGACAGGTGAACACACACACACACACACACACACACACACGCACACACACACAAAAGGCCAACAAGCCATCAATTGAAGGTTAATATAATTATAATTAGTATTTGCTTGCATGATTTATAAAATCTAACAACACTGGTTTGTACAGAAAGTGGGTTTAGGAAAAGTGAAGGAGGGACATTTTGAAAGTTGAGACACTTCAACTCTAAGATGTAATTAACTGTGGCTTGGCCTTTCGAGTTTTAAAACACATAAATCATTCTATCTGTTTCTCTCTAATGCACACAAACACACACCTACAAAAAATGAACTTACCTGTGTTTTTGTGTTTCAGTGATGATGACTTCGACATGTCTAGATACTCATCATCGGGCTACTCCTCAGCCGAGGTGAGATGTGTGAGGGAGCAGGTACCTATGCACTCTGGGTGACAACACTCACACACAAGCCTCTCCGCCTCTCCTTTCCTCCATTAACATGGTTGTCAGGAGGCCAGGTCCTTCGAAGCCAGCCTAAAGCGAAACCCATTTATATGCATCCTGCTCATCCGTGTTAATTCCGTAGCCATATGCGGTCCTTGCAAATGCATGATGACATTGTATCGTGCACCTGCATAAATGCATGAGCAAATCTGTGTGACACAAGAGGGAAACAAGTGAAATATCATCACTGGGCGTCTGTTCCTGCAAATCCTATTTCCGATGCCGCTGCCAATATTAGTGTAAATCGCAGCCACATCAGGCATATATATTCCCCAGCGGGATCCTCATTCACTCCCTCAGCACCTCCCCAGTGTTTCCTCTCATTGTAGTCCTGTACCTTACTGCCACTATGCCACTATGAGAATGATATAATAAATAATTAGCATGTGTAAACACTGTAACCTAATTATTTGACTTACTTGACTCTCATACTGAGACTATTTCCTCTGCGATTATGGCATGTGGAGGGCCACACTGCAGGTGTCATTATTGTTTGTTGACACAGATTAACTCCATCATTTCAACGAGGCTGTTTATCATAGTTTTCATGAGGCGCAACACTTACCAAGCATATCTTCAACTCATAATTATGTTGACTTGTTATTAATGTTGTCTATGGTTGGTTACTTTGTTCGCATTTAGCCTTTACGCCTCTTCGGTTCCAGAATATTGATGTGACTTTGTTGTTCCTTACTTTGAATGAAGAGAAAGGACAATAATTAGATAGTTGTTTTGCAGGCAAACATACCAACAGCAGTAGAGCCTGCACACCTCTACCTCTACTTCGTCTTCAAACGTAGACATTGTCTTTGCTGAAAGAATCAGACCAGGACTCATCATGTTCACAAACCTCCAAGCGATGCGCCTCACAACCGCCTTAGTGACTGGGCCGTGGGCTGTTAATCTTATGTAGTCATAGTTACCACTGTTACCACTGTATATTTTATCAAATTGAAGACCTGGGTGAAGAGCTTAGATAATGTTGCTGTTTGTAAATTGCCCCTTGTCTGCATCTCACAAACTTAGAGTTGACCTTTGACCTAGCCATTAAACCCACAGTATCAGTGAAAATATTTTTCTGTCCACTGTCATTTTCTTTCATTGCTGGTTTGCCCTCCTGTAACCCAACAAACCTTTCCCCTCTCCCCTCCCTTCTTCAGCAAATCAACCAGGATCTGAACATCCAGCTACTGAAGGATGGTTACCGTCTGGACGAGATCCCAGACGACGAGGACCTGGATCTGATCCCACCCAAATCAGTCAACCCTACCTGCATGTGCTGCCAGGCAACCTCCTCTACCGCCTGTCAAATACAGTAACCCCGCCCCTTTAACCCCCGTCCCCTCTCCTTTCCGCACAACATAACTCCCCAACCCTCATCTGCTGTGAGTTTACTCCGCCACCAGAGCGGCGACAGAGAAGCGTTGGTAGAATATTGTTGCGACAGTCATGTGCTATGATGATAATGACGATGACAAAATACTTAAGTTAACATACGGAAAGTTCCTTTTAAATCTAGGAGAAGGAAAAAATATTTGTGATGGTTTCCTCCTATGGTAGGACTTGTTTGAGACCCTGGGGGGTTACCTTCTCCTGGACAACATGATGTAACATAACACATTAACATAGGTACAAAGAAAACAAAAGGTCAGCTGATAGTATAAAAAGCAATGTCCATGTCCCTAAAGAATAAGAAATATTATCATAACTGCTGCTGATTCAGCTGCTCTGCTAAACTGAATTCTAGGTTGTATTTATTACATTTTTATTCTATATATCATTTTTTTTATTTGATTTGATTGTTTACTTTTTTAAGATGAAGGATCAGTATGATTGTATGTGTCGGAGTGGAGAAAAGTGGACTGTGGTCTTCATGGTACTGCACAGGGTTGTCATGTAGCACAGGCCAGGTCATTGCACTCATTCACCCTGCCATTCGACACTCACCGTCTGCTTTCTGTACCCTACTGTTTACGGGCTTGAGGTGTTTCATGGTTTGAGCTGAGGGATGAATGTATGAACATGAATGGCAGAGGAACAAAAATGCATGAAGAGCACCAGATTGAATGAATTAATGGCAAATACTGTAAGTAGCCTGTTACTACTACTGTTTTGGCATCCGTTTGACTCGTATTGTTTTGAATGTCTTATTGTTGCACATTTTGGTTTTCTTTTCCGATCTGTATGCTCTTTCCTAAATAGCGGTGACAGTGTCTTATCTGAAATGAACTGTGTCAAAAGGGAAGACTAAATATTCTTTGCGCCATCCTCCAACACACGACCC
>CABFOQ010036988.1:0-13402 GCA_900660455.1 Gephyroberyx darwinii | reverse complement strand
GCTTCTGATGCGGCAATTAAAACTTCAGGTCAGAGGCACAACGAGCGGTGATCAGCAGCCGAGCTGAGAAGTTTTAATTAGACGATCAGAACCATTAATGCACAAAAAAAAGGTGTGCGCTGGGAAATTAACGGGAACGTCTTAATCAGGGTTAGCGACTCCGAAGAGGAGTCAAGTGAACAGAGAGCAAAAAACAAATCATTTCCGCACCACTGGGACAAAACTCAATTAAATATGCATGCGGAAAAATGGAAATTTCTCAGCATCGGCTGCACCGACTGTTGGAAAACTGTGGCAAAATCTCACAGCGGGGTCGGCGACCTGCTTATTGTTATTCTTGTGTAATAAAAATGAGAGAGGGGCCAGATGCTGGGGTCTGGGTGTCGTGGCGTAGTTGTCCATCAGTGGCTTTCCGCTTGGCTTCCTTGCGGCTGCCGCAGCCTCTCAGCCATGCACGGGCGAGAGAGAGAGAGAGAGAGAGAGAGAGTGAGGGAGAGGCGGAAAACATTCTCTTCCTGCAAGCCGTAAATTTGCACAAAAAAAAAGGTTTTGTGTCCAAGTGTGTGTGTGTGTGTGTTAGGGAAATCACTGAGCCACACACACACACACACACACACACACACACAAACATACACACACTTATCTCCCTTGAGAAGCAGAGACACAAAAGGTTCACTCAGCTAACGCACCGGGAGCCGGAGCCTTGTCGGTTTGCCAAAGGTTTATAAAGTTATAACTGGGTTTTTTTTTAAAGAGCCAGAACAACTCTTGGTTACATATTGAAAAATAATCCTGAGCTGTTCAGACATCTCACAGGCCCCGTTTGTATTCATTAAGTGGAGATATTGCTGGGGGTTTTGTCCTCGTGTCAGTCAAGATGTTGGAACTCAGCAGGAATCTACTACAAACCCTTTACCCATGTTTGATTAGGTAAAGAGATAAGCTTCACTTTAACAGGTAATATCTACCACTCATACAGGCCCTCCGGTGTATTCCCCATAGAAACTGACACATGGAAAAAGCCATAAATATATTCCATATATATGGCTTTTATTTCCCCACTATATCATAATTTTTGCTCCTTAGAAGGTTTCACATGAGCCCTTCTCGTCTGTATGTCAGAAAGAGGCAAAGCCATGACCCTGCCAGTCACAGCCATTGTTAACTCCCACATCCTTTACCCGTGGCTGCCTTGATTACAGTCTGCGCACGTTCACACAAATAATGCACTTCCAACAGCGTTATTAGGATTTGAAACACCACTTGATTGGGCATGATATCATTCTGGCACACAAACAGAGACTCTGCATCAAAAACCAACAAGACACCGTGGAGCTCGGAGCCCGGGAGTAGTCAGTTCAGTCAGTGTGGAGGGCTAGATTTGAACACAAGCTGTGTCGCCAGTAGACGAGTCATCCAGGCTCTGAGAAGAAACAGGGCCCCGGATAACTTTGATGCACATCTTTTGACTGAAGATGAAAAAGAACCCGCTCTAGCACAAATGCATTCAAAATAGTTTCTCGACTTTTTTTCCTCAGGTTTTGGCCATATACAGACAGTATATGGCGCTCCCTTGCAGCCCTGCACTGTTTCCAGTAAAAATAATGTCACTCTTAACATAAGCAGTTGGAAAAATTAGTTTCAGCTGTTGTGTTCGGATTCAAACCTGCCTATTCTTTCCAGCTCCCAGTGCTTACTGGGGTGTCTCCTCCTTGACAATTAGCACACCATGCTAAAACAGACGGTAAATAATGTCCGATGCGCGTGACAGTGTTGTTTTTGTCTCTGATATTCATTAATAAGGCAGAATGCTTACTGGACTCTCTGCGAGGTGGGGGAGTTGGTCCCAGAGGGAAAAGTTGTTCTCTCGTGTAGGTCCCCACAGATTTTATCTCATTGTACGCTATCATGCACACAAACGACTTGAGGTAAACAGCTTAGCGTTACCATAGCAATCTCTATTGTAAGCAATGGCAAAAAACTGCTGCGGACAGAAATCCTCAGCATAAATAACAATGCCAATAACAGCTTCCACGCACGATTGAACCTCAATATGTGCATCCTAAGGGTAACCCACAATCTTACATTTATTATATAGCACACTCTACATTTAAAGAAACATTCAGTATGTGCATCAGATGTCTGATATTTCAGTGAGAGGCGTGGTTGGCCCTCATAGTTGGCCCTCTACTCACACTCCTTATTGTTAACAGAACATTGTACATAAATACTCACTAATGGAAAGAAACAACTGTGTAGGGGTCATTTCCTACAAGGAGCTGGAGATTGCAATGCAAAGGAAATCGGTAGTTAAAGCATGAAATACTGAACACAGTAAACAGAAAAAATGACCTCCACTGCAACACCCAAATGACCTCAATCTTCCTTGGGAGGGTATTTCTGAAAAAATACTTGAAAATTTATGTCTTCCACTTCCTGATAGTTTTTCCAGCTGATTTTTTTTTTTAAATTGCTGTCCTCTAAAAGGTGACCCTTTCACCCCTGCCTGCAATTGTCTAATGCGAAATTGTACAGTAATGTGCCTCTGATATACGGCCCCCCCTAAAAACTACATAATTCCTGGAGTCATTGTTTCAGAGAGGAAGCCCACAATGTAAATACAGTAACTGAGAAAGCATGTGTGGGGAGCGGGGCGTGCATTGTCTCGCGGCGGGGTGATCTGTAAACTCACTCGAATTGTATATCCTCTAATGATTCCACAGCTTTGCAAAAGAAAATGAAAACAGGATTTTATGTTGCACCGATGTGATTTACATAATGCCGGCCATGGCTCACGCGTGATTGTGCTTGGCTTTATGGCTGAGGGAAAATGAAGAGGCCCGCACCCATTGTTATAGAAAGTGAATTGAGTCTTTAAGATAGAACTTTGTTACCTCTGATATCACACATTTTTCTCTACTGAAATGGTCTGCTCAAAGCACAGTGTAGCGTATTACCTTGCCCGTGTGCTGAGTTAAGGTTCAATACAACTTCACTTTACAAGCTAAGGAATAGCTTTACTGTGACACGATGGATGCTGGTATTTCACTGAGCTTCAATTAGCAAAGCTTTACAAAAAAAAAAAAAAAAGAAAAAACAAGTTTGTTCTGTTTCCTGGTGCTACTACAGCAGTAAAATAGTTTGTCATATCATAAACACTGTATTACTCATGAACAGCTTATATATTTTACAGCTTGATAAAGATCTGGCCTTGATTTTGAGCCTGGAAAAATGCTGTTGGAAGGTGAACTTTGGTGGCTCTGGAAATCCAGTGAAAGGTGCAGTGCAGTTTCTGCCCTAAAAAGGCAGCTCTGGATATGGAATGCCAGAGGCAGCTGCTCCTGCCTCATCAGAGGACATGTTATAAAGATAGCCCCACTTGGGTTGAAATAATGCCACCCATTCCTGCCCCAAAGTACACTCTATCATGGCTATTGTTCAGTGAGGCTGCACTGGAAAAAATGTTGAGACTGTGCAGTACATCTTGTTAGGTAAAGACATGTCAAAAGATGGTAACAACATTTTTTGTATTATTTACTCATGTTACTGTAAAAGACGTTGACATCTCTCAGACGGATCGATAGTAAAAGACAGTAGACAGGGTTTAGGATTGTGGCGTTAATCTTATACCCTTGACAAAACCAAACCATCAGCCGCTATAGAAACACACTTATTGAGGCCAATCCCATAGAATAGCCAGCATGAGAACGTCTCCTAAAAAGCGTTAAAGTGCCCAGCATTTCCACTCCACATCCTGACAGCTTTAATGCTGTGCAGCCCCCCACTCAGTGGCAGGACCACAGCCTCTTGAGGTGAGGGAGAAGATAACATTTCAGGGGTGTCTCTGTAGCGCTGTCATGCGAAGGATTATGTAGCTGTGTATTTGCTGCTTGTAGTACCGTAGGGGGTCTGATACCAATCTGCCTGTGGTTTCAGCTGCCTGTGCTTTTTTCTCTCTCCTTTTTTCCTGTCATGGCGTTAAACTCTGAACTGACCGTGGAAGGTGTGACTTACAAAGATATGTACAGTATCTCCCTCTGTCCTCCCAGTCTTGTGCTGTTATTGTTAAGTGCCAGTGCTTTTGGCTGTTATTAATAGCAGCAGTAACTCTTGTCCTATGTGAGTTTGTTTTTCCACGGTGAAGCTTCAAATCAGCACAAGTGAATGACATTGAAAAAGGACTGGTTCATATTTTGTGTCTGTTGACAATGAAGGCGTGCCCGGCCCTCATCTGAAAAACCTGCTTATTGAGGGAAAAGTGGAGGTATATTTCTTGAAACCGTAACACGGATGACTTGTGATATGACGCAACTTTGGCTAACGTTATCTCCTTTTTTCACTCTTTTCTTTTTCCGTCAGCTGAAAGGAGTTTATGCACTGAAACGACCTCAGGAAAATCCAAGATGGCCGCCAAAAGGAAAGGTGGCCTAAAACTCAATGCTATCTGTGCCAAGCTGAGCCGCCAGGTGGTGTTCGACAGCAGCTCCCAGAACGCAGAGGGAGACCAGAGCGTAGCAGAGAACAGCGAGCGCGGCAGTTCCCACTACGACGACAATGAGACCAACTTCCCCGAGAGCCTGAGCCTAACTCAGAGCCTAGAGGAGGACCAGAAGAGACGCGAGGCCATCGAGAAGTGGGTGAATGGTGAGTACAGCGATGAACCGCCGGCGCCCGACTGCGGGGACGAACAGGAGCACAGACTCAAAGTCGGCGAAGACAGCCCTCCCGAGGGCGTGTACATGGTGCACCCCAAAGGTTGCAGTGACGATGAAGACAACGGAGATGAGCCCGAGCCCATGGCGGGGTCTCACGATGGCAGTTACCATGACGACAAAGACTCCGAAGACGTGCCTCCAAAAGAGGAAGCCGTCTACATGCCGCCAAGTGAGGCCCAGAGTCGCCAAGCACATTTCTCCGCTCCAGGTACACTTTTCTTCTTTCGATCCTTCCAATCAATTTACTTTTCAAGTCCTTGTCATGCTCTTATTTAGTACTCGTTCAAGCTTAAATCAACACTACCTTTGCCCTTCAAGCATTCCACTCCATAGTGTTAAGGGGCAAAGGCTTAGATAGAGGGCGGGTGACATTGCCACATCCACATCAGCTTAAGTGTGCCTGTTATTGGAAAGTGAAGCTCTAGGGTTTCAATATGAATAGCCGGTGACCAGTAGCACCGTAAAGACAGATTCGACTGGCAGGCCAGTGGGAAAACAGGAACTTGTCAGCATGTTGTGGTTAACTGTATCAAGAAATTCATATATGGAGTAGGCTTACACTGTAAGGCCGTTTATGCACTCTCCCAGCAGCTGTGGGCGAAGAGCGCACGGCAGGGCCAGGCTAAGCTTCATATTACACCCAGGATTACATATTGAGTCTTTGATTTTCCCTAAGCTCACTAAACTTAGCCACTGCTCCAAGCCCCTCTATTACATGCTGTAGTAGTCCAGCGTGGAGGAGTTCAGGTTCAGGTTCGTTTCTGGCAAATCCGAGAGATCAGTTGTCAAATAAAGTCAGAAATAGAACGAGGGAACATTTATTACAGTGCTGTTCTCACTGTGGATACACAGTTAAGGGGCACATTATTATCTTCTCACTTGAAAAAAAAAGTAGTAGCTGTGTGTATTTATTGCTCGCAAACATGGGCACATTTCAATGAATTCATTCATGACTCACAGTATCGCTGCAAATTAATTATTATATGATGTTCCTTTGGTATCATTCACTGATTATCTAATAGATAAAGGTGGCACACACTTTCAACAGTCATCTTGAAGTGGCAACAGTATGTGTTAACAGCACAAACAGGCTTCTGAGAAGGTACCGTTTACAGGCTTGCACTTGTTGAACCTGGAAACTGGAAGCAGACCCGCTGTATCTGAGAGACTGGCCTGTTTAAAGTAGAAGTCAAAACACAGAGCTGTACAAAGGAGAGAGAAAGAAAAAAAACACAGCTCGATAATAGGAGTAGATAACGCTTGTTTCAGACACCAAAGGGAAAAAAAACAGTAATTTGCAGTTGAGGTCTGGTTGTTGTGGTACAAAAACAGGTTTGTAATCTGCTTGCTCACCTCAGTTTTGCAGTTTTTTGGTCCTCATCTGAGTTTAGGCGTCTACATACGCTGTTTTTTTTTCTTTTCTTTTTTTGTTTACTCCAACTGTGCAGCAGTAGCTTTGGCCGGACACACACTCACACACAGTTGAGGGCAAGGGCTTCTCAGAAAATGTCAGAGGCAAATGAGAAAGGCTTTGTGGTTTTAATTAGTCATTTTGTGTTTATTTCAAGCCCAGAAAAAAAAATATATGTCTGTAAATATGCATTACTGTTGTATAGCAGGCATACACCTTTCCCTCCACTGGCTCCTCTAATACTTTACATCTTACAACAAAGCCAGAGCGTTTGAACGCTGCGGGGAAAGCATACTGCATCAGTCGCAAATCTTGTCTTTGTTTTTTTTTAGTTTTTTTTTTTTTAGAGTTGCTCTTTGTTGATTGTAACTAGGGCATCTATATTGCCATGTTTCTGCTCGGCTCACAATTAAAACCTTTTTTTTCCCCTCTCCCTCTTGCCGCTGTCTTTCAAAGGCTGATGCGGAGTGCGCATAATTATGCATATAAACATAGTGGCTTAATTATCTCTCACAACATCAGTGACAATGTAATTAACAAACATTGCAAGATCAATGAGAGAAACTACGACCTTCAAAACATTTAACTCCTCGCATTGAGGCATCGTGCGGATTTCCTATCAGCGCACAAAACCCCAGAATACTTCTTCCTAGATCATTTAGATGTCGCGTTATAAGAGCCCTCATGAGCCGGTCGATGGGAGAAAAAAAAACAGTGAATAAAAACTATGAAAGCAAATGACAGAGATGCTCATAGGGGTAGATCAAACGGGCCTGACCATGACTTCCAATTGCAATTCTGAGTTCGCTGTAAAAAGGTTATTGTTCATTTCAAGCCATTTCAAAGCCCTCTCTATTCACTGCCTGGTAATGAACTAACCAAATGTAGGAAGTTTGAGGCTCCATACTGTTTTGTGCCCATTTGTTCAAATTAATGCACAAAATGTCCCTTTTCATTCGAACCAACCGTGTACTATGATACCGCTGTCCTTTAAAGCAAAACGCACATCTGGTAATCGAAACAAAAATGACTTTTCTGACTGACAGCATCAGTGGAAGCCAACTGAATCCACCTCAGGTCAAGGGACCATTTTACCAAATGGTTGACATTGTACGTGCCTGCTTCAAAACTGACGCCCTTTGGTGTATGTGTATTCAAACTCTAGATTCATCCATATATAGCCACTAGCATGCATCTTTATCATCAGCGACACCTCTGCCTCTCAGTCCTGTGAGCAGAGAAGCCATGCCACACTGATGGCCATGTTTGGTCAGCCAAAAGGAGATATAATGCCCATTTGTTATCATATCTGGGAGGGAAAATGTGGCCTAATTGCCTCAAACATAGACAAGGCCTCGGTCTATGTAGTGTGTTGGAATTTGCCGGCATGAAGTGTCAAGATTAGAACCCACTTCTTTGTAGATTTTCCAGTGACACCAGAGTGAGTGAAGATTGGAAAAGTCAGATGAGTGGGTGAACAAGTGAGAAAGAGAGAGGGAGAGAGAGAGAGAGAGAGAGAATAGCATTAATGGTGGAGCTAATCTCACCTTAACCCATAAGCCACGGTTCCCCACCTGGTGTTCACATGGCATCATTAAGAGGCAGGCGGATAAGGCTGGAGAAGAAAACTCATTTACATGGTGTTTTAGAAAGGTTATCTCCTGTCGGTCCCAGTCATAATCCTTTCGGTTCAAGTCCAATCATTTGCCTGCCATTGATAGCATGTCACAAGGCCCCACTGCTGAATAATGTGACTTGGCTAGTTTTTTGGTTAAGCTATGGCGATAATGCACTAAGCAAATGAAATAGATCATGACAAAATGAATGTTAGTGCTCCCACGACTAAAACCAACAGTGTCTCTGCCGCAAGTAGCTCTCGACTCTACCACAAAGACCATAAATGTTAACTATTAGCCGACTACTACTTCAAAGCAACAATAGGCACAAACCTAATCACCGTAAACAGACGCAAAATAACCTTTACAATAATCATGATAGTAATGATAATGATAATGATGTTTTTTGCTCATTTTTCATGATGAAACATGATGTCCATTCAGAGATGTCCCTTCTACGGATATTTCTTATCATCCCTAGCTCAGTAAATTGTAGTTCCACTTTCTGTTTTGTAGGGAAGTGGGTGGGTGAGCCCTAACTTTAGAGCTATATGATATACCATGACCTGAGATGCCCTGACCACAGTAGCAGTCAAACCCAACCAAGCAATAAGGTCAAGGAATATACAATAAACACATAAACCCAATTACAAGTTGCAAGCATGTTAAATTATGATTTTTTTTTTTGAAGAAAAAAAAAGACACAATAGGATTTCTATCTGTAGATATTTTATGCCAGCTGAAAGTCAGAAGTAACCCAGTACCAAGGAAATGTAGAAAGAGGCAAATTGTACCATATAATAAATGCTTGTATGAAGTATCTATCTGTCACTCTGTGGTTACTGTACATGTGAAAATAATGATAGATTTGATCAAAAGATCCGTGGCAAACATGCAGGTATTTCCTCTCAAATACCTGATCCATTTCCCTTAAATTTTTCATGCCCTTTCGATCCACCGGATCCTCTTTCATACCGATGTGCCATGGAGAGGAGCAACCCCAACGCAGTGGATGGAAATTTAGGGATTATTTTACATGCCACGGAGGAGATGTGAAAAGCAGGGGGAGAGCGACTGATTTAGCAATAACATAGAAATATGAGACAAGAGCTGAAATATTTTTGTATTAATTACCCGGGTGGCGGCTGGTGTTACTTCTGGTCATCTCGTGTGTTGTGGCGATGAAAAAAGTAATCAAATAAGTGGGGAAAAAAGGGCCTGGACCCTGGTCTTGTGACTGTGCCAAGGGTGAATCAAGAAGGCCAAAGGTTTTACATGACCCCTCAGTGCAGTTGTTTACTACCCTGTCTGTGTTCTGATAGCTTGCCTGACATGCAAACTGACACAAGGTGAAGATTTTTGGAGTAGATTTGGATCAGCAGACACAACTGGTCAGGGAAAAGCTGCCCCAGGGGTTCTCTCTCTCTCGCTCTCTCTCTCGCTCTCTCTCTCTCTCTAGATCTCTCTCTCTCTCTCTGCCTCTACCCATTTCTCCATTCTCTTCTTAATCAGGGAAAATTATGCAGAGCTTTGTCTCTACATTGCTTTGAGGCAAAATCATTTTTCCCTTTCCCCACTTTCTGACCCCTTGCACTAACCTGGATGAAAGTTAATGGACCAGAATTAATCTCCACATAATGCAATTAAACTATACATTTACTGCATTTTGCCCATGTCCTTGGGGAGGTTGTCCAATTTAATGGACTCTTAAAATAAAAGCGATGTTTCAGTTCACAAATGTGTAAAAGCACAAATATGTAAAAACCTTTGGAGATAGAAAAAATGTTTGAAGGTGACACAATTATTAGGTTATTCTCAAATATCTTATTCCAAGAATCACAAGTGCTTTTGAGTTTTGTGAATTTTACTCAACATGAGTGTGTCATAATGTGTCTGAAATAAATGAGCAGATAGTTTCAGTGCTATCATCTTCATAACATTCACAGTCATTATGTTAAACTTGGTGGGGAAATCCAAATTTCCAAAAACGTATGTCAATTGCTATCGCTATATAGAGCTGTTACTATCATGACCGAGGATTTTAGGAAAACATTTCAGAACAACTATAAGAATCATACATAGGACCTCTCTACTCTCTTTCTCTATGCAGGAGAAGCATCTGCTCTGCGAGACTATGCAGCCAACACCATGAATGAGTTTTTGGGAATGTTCGGATATGATGACCAGCAGGTAAGGGATGAGCTGACCAAGAAGATCAGCTTTGAGAAGCTCAAAGCCGCTACCTCAGACCCCTCATCCCTGAGCAGTGATGAGGCCTCGCGGCGGGCTCGCTTCTCCAAGTATGAAGAGTACATCCGAAAGCTGAAGGCCGGCGAGACCCTACCCTGGCCCATGCATCCTACCCCACCCAAACCAGAAGACCTCAACTCCAAACTGGCCCAAGACAAGACTGCTGCCATGCTCCAGACCTCCAGGTGCCTCCCAGGGGCCGAGGCCCAGATCTACCCCTCCAGCCTGGACCATAAACAGCCTGGAGGACCCCAGCTGGGCAGCCATCAGCCACCCAACCCCTCTGATATCCAGAACCTGGCCTCCCGAGCCTCCAAGTACGACTTCTTTATCCAGAGGCTAAAGATGGGTGAGAGTCTGCGGCAGCAGAATGGCAACGCTTACAAACGACCCTCCAAGTATGACCTAGAGAACGTCAAGTTCCTGCACCTCTTCAAGCCTGGTGAGGGCAACCCTGACATGGGTGGTGCCATCGCCTTCAAAACTGGCAAAGTGGGCCGCCCTTCCAAGTATGACGTCAGAAACATTCAGAAGCTGATGCCCGGGAAGCCTGAGGCCTCACTGATGCCCAACGTCCTTGCCGCAACACCAGGGAACCCGGGAGCTCCTGATGCCTCCACCGTAGGCACAGCTGGGGCCAGTGTCGCCCCGGGGCATGCACTGGACCAGACGGGGCACATGAGCTTCAACACCTCTGACTACTTAAAGTCCAGCTTTTCCAAGACAGACTCCATCACCACAGGCACCGTGTCCTCTGTTAAGTAAGTGTGTTCACTCAGTGCTCCTGTTGCCCTGTGTGAGAAGTGTGTGTTTATTTACACAAATGTTGTGAACTATTGCACCATTGCGTGACATATTGGGTCTTTACACTAAAACATTGCATACCTCCTAACAATGAATTATTAAATCACATAACAAATCATTTTAACATCCAGTTTACAGTTTGCTGGTGCATTGAAACGATTCCAAGCACAGAGGTCTGTCTACTTCTCATTGATAGTCTCTCAGTGGAACACCTTGGAGCTAATGTGCATCTCACATACACTTAACTGCTACTGTGAGTCAGTTAGCCTAACGCAAAGGTAATTGCTACCTCCACAGCAGCCAACGGGAATGTAGTGTGAAATAGCGCATGGCGCTCAATAGATCCACGACATGATGAGTTGCGAAGGCACATGAAGTGTTTACTTGCCGTAGCACTCCGTGGAGACTGATTTAGCACAGTCATCGCAAAGTGACTGACTTCCTTCGTTTGGCTAGGGTGTAACAACTCTCCCTTTAATTACTTTGGAGCCATGACTAACCTCCCAGCGAGTCACAAGGGCCGACTCAACACCGCCTGACGAGTGCACTTTAAAGGAAGCAAACAAGGGGTTTGGGGAGCTAGCCTAGAGTCCTGTGCACTACCAGTAGGAAACAGCTCCCAGAATCTGTTTGATTGGTTTTGACCTTGTCTCTAGTTAGTCAAGGCCTATCAAAGTCCCTGTTCAAGAACCCTTAGGCAGCTCTCCCTCAGGCTTTGGCCTTTGTCAGGCTGGGTCTCAGTGGAACCGCATGCTTGGCTAACTGGCCCAGCCTGGTCCACATATATAGGGGGACAGGGAGATGCTAGGGAGAATGTCTGCCAGTGCAACCTCCCCTCTGGGCCAGATTAACCTCAGGTCATCCCCCTGTGTGGAGCTGCTCACGTGGAGCTAAATGCCAATGCTGAGAGGGAGCAAGTAGCACCAATACTGTATTGTGACTCAGTCATACTATAGGCAGGACTGCCAGCAGTTCCATGCAGAAAATCGCATGACAGATGTAAAAGTAAACTGCATTCTTCAGCATGCCTCTGATGCCTCAATCAGTTTACTCAAATTCCTCTTGACTTCTTGGTTTTAAGTGGTAACTGGTACCAAGTGGACTAGCCTGATCCATCTCCATTGGAAGCTGCGGTATTATCTTACCCCTTTATTTGAGTCCAGACTGATTGGAGACAACCTGACATCAGCGTTAAGAGCCAAGGTCCTTAGAGATTATCAGAAAAGACCTTTTCAGAGCTTTTCCTCCACATCCCCATTATCCAGTTTTGCATATGAGCACTCACCAAAATGCCGCCATAAAAGATTAATGTCCCTTCACTCCTTCATTTTGCCTTCCATTGGTTGGGAGACCATGCATCAACGTGTGCTCCTTCCGTCCCTGATTCATACAGCACATGAAAACGCTGTTACGCCACAAGAAAATGTATATTGATAGTCCAAAGTTTGGAAGCGGCTTGTAAGTAAATATGTGTCAGTTTGTTTTTATTAACACCGGCAGCCCAACCTCACCATTAATCCTGTCTCTTTTGTGTTTGCTGTTGCATTAGGAATGGCCTGCCACCAGAGAAACCCGTCGTCGACGACATCAACCTCTACCAGAAATATATTGCCAGGTATGCAAATCCATCCCTGTGCTGCACCAGTGGAAAAATATACCCAACAAACCTTTTTATTCACTGATGGTTTGTTTTATTCAGCGATGTAACTGGATAGTGGATTGGTACGAGGATGTTTTGGGAGCAGGAAATGAATTACGAAGAGACCCAAAGTTTATGTGCTGAGAGGAAGTAGAAGGATGAGAGAGGTAATGAAAGAGTAATGATTTGATGGTAGCATACAGTAAAGAGTTGAAATAATGCTCACAGTGAGCATTGCACTAAAACATTGATTCATCAGTGGAGAACACAATACTGTGCAACTGCGTGCTGTTAGCAGCGACTGACTCGGAGAGGATATGAGCTCAGGCCGGGGTCTTCTCGAGTTCTCCTGTTTATCACTCAACACAAGAGGTACCGACTGATCTACCAAGACAGCCACTCACACCAACAAAAAGACAAAACATCAGGGGAGGGGCGGTATCTTGTGTTTCAATGGACACACAACAATGTTCCCCATTCTGGATTCATTCTGAGCCAACACTAGAAAGGTGATTATCACTTGTTTGTTTAGTCAGTTTAAAAAGAAAGAAAAACAGCATTTGAAAAGCCAAAGTGGCTTTGGCGTTAATGATTACTTCTCCAAGCCATAACATGAAGGGCACAAATCAAAGCCCTGGCACTGACAGACACACACACACACACACATCCTCCTCTGCACGCACATACACACCCACAAAACCCCTTCCTTGGACTGATTACATTTTGCAAGAAGATTTAATTAAGGAATTTTTAATGAGGCTTCTGCTGGCACTGCCAAGAACTGTTTTGATATTTGCGCTGCATAATGCATAAAATTTGTCTAAACATCTCGGCAGTTGATGCACGGGGAGGCTGCAGATAAGCCCAGATACAGTTTCAATTTCCGTGTTGGGGTAGGAAAAAAAAGAGAAAGGGAAGAAGAGAAGGGAGGAACAAATAGAAAAGGAGGGCTTATAAAAAGGGCAAA
>CABFOQ010036986.1:0-13148 GCA_900660455.1 Gephyroberyx darwinii | reverse complement strand
GAAACCGGCGATCAAAGGCACGACAGGCAACGCCGCGAACGCATCGGCCAAGTCACCGCCCAGCTTCGTCTCAGTGCGGGCCTGCAGGGATGAACATGGGAACTGTGGCTGCAGAAAGAGGAGGAAACCTGGCAACCACACACAGAAATGAATCAAAAACCACTCAATCAAAACCTCCCAGCCACTTAATAAAAACTGCATCGTTTTCAAATGTTGTCGGCGCGTTTTAACAATCGGCGCTGTCGGGTAGAAACCATGTATCGTCAACTTTTCAGGAAGCAAGAGAAACATCCTTGTGCATTTTTTAGTTTATCCAATGGGGTTTTAAAGGGTTTCAAAAGCAAAAAGATTTCATGGACTTTTCTCAACCCATAGAGGATAACAGAAAACAGAGATATGTGATTTAAAAAGACACAATATGGGATGTAAGACATTAAAGGTCCCATATAATTCATTTTCCAGGATTTTGTTTTCAGATATACTACGGCTCAGGATAAGAATAATGTTCTTCGTAATGTTTTTCAAATAAATGTAGTGAAGTTGAACGTTGAATTTAATTAGTTAAAGTGAATGAATTTGAAAACTGAGTCACAATACTGGACCCTGATTGGCCGACAACAGAAGTTCCTCCGATTCAAACCTGCTGAGTGGAGGCTTTCCAGTTCAACTGCTGCAAACTGACCTACAGAATTGATTAATTGAACTAATTTAAGTTAAGTTAAATTAAAGCACAGTATCAGAGAAGAATGAGGTATCACTTGCTTGAGGTTGAAGTATTTTGGATGCTAGTGCTCTCGATTCCCACTGTGACGTGGTCAAAATAAACATTTCTAATGTAGATGAAAGTTCTGCATTATATAACTGCCCCCCCATTTGAAATGGTCTAGATCCCCTCTGCATCTTCCTCCATGTCATCCTCCTCTACTCTTCTTCTTCTCTTCCTCTCCCTTTCCTCCTCTTCCTCTCCTCCTCTCCATCCCTTCTGTTTTCCCTCTTTCTTTCTCCTCTTTTTCTCTATTCTCACTGCTGATTGTTTTCTGTTACCCACACCCTCCTCTCCTCTCCTCTCCTCAGTGGAACCCTTTCTTCCTCCTGTTCAATGGCAAGTAGACCCTCCCTTGTCCAAACCTCAGGAAAACCTTCCCGACTGGGTCACAGCAGAATCCCTCATTTGCCCTAAACCAGCAGCATCTGCAGCAGTGAGTTAGCGATGGCTGTCTGGATATAAAATGACATGGTTTTCCATTTGCAAACATGGCTGGATGTTGGTGGTGCTCATATTTGCAATGTTGCAATGTTTCTCTCTCATGTCCTCCTGCAGCTGTACTGTACATGCAGTTTTACTGAAACCGGTCGCCTGTTCAAATCCCTGGAGATGGACAGAGAAGTGGTAACTCTTCAAAAACAGCAAAAAGCCATCAGTCAGACGTTTAGTTACGTTTAGTGCACAAATCTGGCAAGCCATCTGAGGATGGAGCTGATTAATCGTGACAAATTAGAGGCATAAATATAAACGCAATATTGAAGACTCGACTCCTTCTCCATTTGTCTGCTGGAACAGCTGTGGATGGCGGAGACTTGGCCGGGGAACGGAGCCTCTTATTCTCTAAAGGCGGGTCCACCGGGAAACAGTAATGTGAAAATGAGGAGAGGAAGAAATACTGTAGGCGACTCCCTACTGAGACTGATATATGGGGACGATACTGGCCTGTTATTAAAAATCAGTTATGGGCCGGCCAGTGAGGTCCGCCTCCGATATGATGGATATGACGCAGTTTGTTTCATTACGTATTTATTGTGCGATTGATCGATGCTTCCAAAAATATGGTTCTGTTTTGATCAGATTCCACACAAGTAGGCCTATGCATGGATATGAACTGGTTCATTTTTTATTCTCCTGGACGATAAGAATGAAGTTTCCTGTGATTTGCTAAATGCTGTTTCAGAGGCTTTTCCACGAAGAAGAAGAAGAATCAGAAGAATCAGAAGAATCAGAAGAAGAAGAATCAGAAGAATCAGAAGAATCAGAAGAAGAAGAATCAGAAGAAGAAGAATCAGAAGAAATCAACATCTGCAGCTTAGATTCAAAAGTACAGGTACTGGCCTCGGTATCAGTCAAACCGGACTCCCTTCCCTTGTCCATTAAGAAACCACGCCTCATGTCCAGATTGACTATCATGCACTGTTGAAACAACTGAACGGGCGTTTAACGTCTTTCCAGGTTGGTAGTGACAGCTGTCTTATTTTGTAAAAGCCAGGATGGTGTTACTACATACTGCCAGGAAGGACCATGTGAACGCCTCACTATGGGCAGGATATGAGTAAGGAAGATTGTGTGTGTGTGTGTGGGGGGGGCATCAATAACATCTCACCAGTGTGTGTCTGCGCCGCTGCATGTCTTTATGTGTCAGAGCTGTTTCCCAACAGTCCTGCATGCAGTAGTTATGCAGGAATGTGCAGAAACACGTCAGGCGGCTGTTTTTTTGTTCCGTCTGCAGAAGTGTAACTCTCTTTATATGAGCCGTGAAAGCCAGTGAGATAATTGTCAATCAACACGCTGCGGTGTGAGCCATTAGCGTCTGGTTAGCGGTCGGGAGGAGGACTTATTACGGAAGAGGCAGTTATTATGGAAACCGCAGCGACTTTGCATACGCTGTGTGAAGTGTCGATGGCTGCTTTTGCTCTATTTTCTTTCGGAGCCTGAGCGCGGAGATATCCATCCACGAGGAGCCGTGACATCAAAACGAACCAGAGGAGGAGGAAAAACACAATGCATTAAAACTGGGGTTAGACGGATATATCAGACAGTCAGTGTGGTCCACCTCTGATATGATGGATGTGATGCAGTTTGATTGATTACATATGTATGGTAGAATTGATCAATACTACACTGATTGTCTGTGGGAAGCATTAAATTAATTTCCAATGAAAATGGTCAGATTTAAAAACATCAGCGTCTGTATCGGCCCTAAAAATCAGTCGAACCCTCATGTGGATATTTTCTCCTCTTTAAAAACTCTGCTGGCCCTCCTCCCTCCCGCTAGCCTCTCTTCTCTCTCTCCTCCCCCCATTTTTCTCTCTCTGCGGATCTATCGCTCTGGTTTTCACCCCATCCCCTCCTCCCATCCCTCCCTTCTGTCTCTCTTTCTTTCTTCCTTCCAGGAAGTTCAAGGATCTCCATGGAAGGCGTTCTCGTGCGCGGTCACATGGAGTAGATTGTCCTAATGATGTTTGGATGACTCTCATCGCAGAGCGGCCAAACACTCGGTCATCCTCAATCCTCCTCCTCCCCCCCGGTTATCACCAGACCTGTTTGCAAATACCTCATTAGTGTCCGTCTCAGCTGGGCGGGGTTCATCGCATCAGGACAGTGCAGTGTCAGATAAGTCTTTTAGAAGGTCGAAGCTTTCCAGCCTTCATCTGGCACCCCTACCAAGCAGTTAAAACTGATGCAAACACTATTTTTCATTGCCCTCTCCTCTCGATGCCTTACTTTCCACCCTGCAGCGCTTGCCTTCTCCGAACACTAGAAAGGCCAATAGATTTGGGGGGTCTGAGAGGATACCAACAAGCCTGAAGCTGAGGAGGGTTAATATAACTACTCTTACTAGTTAGAAATACTATTTTGTGTGACTTTTCAAACCTAACAACGCTGGTTTGTACAGAACAATTGGGCGTAGGAAAGGTGGCAGTTTACCAAGCATCATTTGGGTGTTTGTGACAAAGGCTGTTCGTGATCCACCATTGTTTTCCATCATGATAATAATCGTCGTAATCACAAACACACACTGCGACCTTTTCAAAAGCAGTGCATCACAATCTATTCACGACCCAGAAATCTGCACAGACACACTTCCACCGTCCTCGGTCTCCCACTTGACCCCTCTAAGGGTTTGGCTGGACTGGAGACTGAAGCTGGACTGGGCCGTGCTGCAGCGGTCTGGTTCTAGCCCAGATCCAGATCAACTCGATGAAATAGAAGTGGTTTGCCTGCAAACGAATTGAACTGAGCATTCATATCGTTAGCTTTGTTTGGAAAGGTCCAACTCTAAAAGCAGTCAGTGTTGGACATGTGATGTGGCTGAAATGTGCTACTGTGATAAAATGTGGTTCACATTTCCTCTGAGTCAGAGGGACACTACTGCATGAGCAGGTTGTGTGGAAAGGAGACTACCTACAACAGAGTGTTAGCCCCCTCTACTGGGCAATGACGTGGAAATGCAACATGTGTCCATGACCCTGGCTTGGCACCAGGGCGATCATACAATCCTCCACACGGTAAATTGGAGATGCACCTATTAAAAAAAAAGGAACGGACACAAAGGGATGCTTTGCATCATTATGTACAGCGGTTTATTTGTGATTTCCCCAAAACATTATCAGTACTTTACTACATACAATGCATGTAATCAATGTACAATGGATCGACTTCAAAGAGAAGAGCAAAAAGAAACAGCAATACAAAAACAGGCGGTGATTTGACCACAAAGAGACATTGGTTAAGATAGGTAAATAACACTATTCATTTTCATATAGGGCTATTGATGGTGCCATCAATAACAGCAATGCAACATGGCAACTGTATATTCAAAAGACAAGTTTCCGATAGAAGCATTGAGGTTTGGTGAGTTTTACTGCATGGTGTTGTGCATGTGTAAAAGTACTTATCTTGGGACTCGGCTGAGATCGACTACAATAGAACAGAATGGTTCGTGCTATGGGAGGTCACAGTCTGCTAGAATGAAACCGGTCAGGCATTGTCATGATCATCAAAATTTGAAGAGCGCTTTTTCACTGGCGTTGAGGGAAAACCTCACGTTTTGGATCGACTACCGTGCATTTGTGAAATCACTCACTGGGAAAAGGTTTCATAAGCCCACGGGTCAGAACATTTCCTCAACCAATAAGGCACCATGAAATCCTTCAACGGTTTTCACCCAACGACAGTGAAATGGATGGCTGTATTAAGGTTAAAGGAACGCAGCCTCGTCCTGAGCAAGTTCACACTGACTGATTTAAGGTTTTCCACGTTGGTGCAGCAAATTCACAGTGATGCAGTACAAGAACGAACGACCTTGAATTTGTTTAATTTAACCAGGTGAGCTGGTTAGGAACCGATTTGTGTTTAAAGGCCAGCCGAGTGTCGATGAAAATAAAAGAGCAGCAGGCAGAAACAGAGCTTGAGAAACACTGACGCGGTACATGCTAGCTGGACACGTGCCTCCCAAAAGCAAGTTGCTCTTGACTCCTAAAACCGATATGACTGATTTAGTTCAACTAACAAATGAGGTTGGATATGGAATAAAGAGAGAAAAAAAAACTGATTGAATTCGTCTTAACATCAGCAAGTAATATAGATAGTCCTGTGTTCTGGTTTAAACCCCTGATATTGTCCCAAAATAAGGCTGCGGGTTCTAGGCACACCAAGGTACAACTGAGCTGAGCAATATGTGCATTTATGTTTTGTTTTGTTTTTAAAACGTGAAACTTTTTTTTCGTATGTACTGTAAGTGTTTGTTTCAATTCATTCCTGACCACCTGTCTTGCTAAAGTGATCAGAGGAAGAAAAAAAAAAGACGGCGGCGGCGGACGTTTTTGCAGAGCATTTAGACAAAAAACACAACAAGTGCATCGTTGGCAAAAAACTGCTGGTGAGGGAGAGAGAGGTGCACACGTGACAAGTGTGCGTTGGTTCTGAGCGTGTATACCGTGTGAACATGTACAATGTGTGTTTTTTTTTTAAGTCAGTCGGTGTGAGTGTGTGTTTGCCTGTGAGTGCAGTTGTTTAAGTGAGTGTGTGTGTGTGTGTGTGTGTGAGCAAGCACATATATGAAGAGGTAGCAGAGAACTGTAGTCGGAGCAACAGAGGTTTGCAGTGACAAGCCTCCGTTCATCTACCTGCTCTCCTCCACTTCCAACACCCGTCTCTTCCCGTTTCTCAACACTACCAAGATACTTCTTCAATACAAACCACAGACCTCTTTTGAGGCCGACTGAGTTCTACTCAAAAATGCCCTGTATCCATAATAGAAATATCTTTTTTTTTTTTAATTTTCAGGATACAGTTGGTTTAAGTGTTATCATTGTCAGCAAATAAATTAAGTTACCTACTATCCTTTTAAAAAGGCAGACATTTTATTTTATTTTGTGCTATCAGTCAGTTTAGAAGAGTGGGTGTCTCTTTTTTTACCCAAATGGCAGATGCCTCATTTTGGATTTAACCACTGCATGGACACTAAACTCTGTCCATGCACCGCTGCCTTCAGGTCAATTAAATATTAAATTATTTAAACTGGATGAATTCAATAGTCCTAAACTTCATCAAATACAAACCAATCCAATATATCCTTAACAATCAATAATTCTGTGACTTTCTAAATCTCGGACATTTGCAGTTCAACTGTGCAGAAAATAATATACGCATCTTAGCTTATCTTCCAAAGGATGCAAGCTGAAAAGTGATTCATATCATATGCTTTATCGATATAATACCATAGTGATTGATATAGGCTTGGTGTGTCATTTACACAATGCTTTCTAGGTCCTGAAGCAGAGTGAGAGCGGCGGTAGAACCATCGATCTACAAGCAGAGTTACGGAGTTTGATTAGAAAGAGTACAGAGCAGGTGTATGTGACTTGGCTGGCTGCTGAACAGAAAAATAAAACATCATCATTTGTATCTAACACGTCTAAAATAGGATCCCAATGTTACAACCCTTATCAGACATTTGACAAAAGCAACAATAGAGACGAAACAGACAGGAAACCTACGAAGCAGGTTGCAAAGCGACGCTAACTGAGGGACACCAGGCGCTGAGAGTTGAGTACAGGCCGAAGCCAGCGGTGGACGCCCTGACAAGAACCCATCTGGACCGACCCAGAAACCACCACCTTTACATTATGAAGGTGACGTTAGGGTAGACCGGGTATCAAACCCTACGGACTTGCACAGTTGTGTGCAAACTTGTGCAGTTGCCACTCCTGTTATCTGAGTCCATATGGATCAATGCCTAGACCTTCATTCCTAATCTTTGGACACTGGCAAAATCAAACTTTCTTGCTGGAGAGGAGATTCACCCCAACCCAGCGCTTTCAACTCTACCAAATGGACCAGAAAACATAGGCAGCTCCGTGGAGTCAGGTGGCATTTTACTACAACTACAGCTGTCAGTTTAGTAGCGTCAAACTGTTTTGAAGGCGTCGCTATCCGCAAAGAGGAGTGGCTTCAGCCAGGCTTCATCCAAACTCGCTCCACCATTTTACTCTGAAGTGTGCATTGACAAGCAGATAGGCATCTATCCACCAGCTCTGTGTTTTTAGGCTACGTCCACACTGCAGGCCCTCGTGCTCAATTCTGAACTGCTGCTCAAATCAGAGTCTCTGTCTGCTTATGACTGTTCATATCTATGCTAGGATGTAACCCACATCTGATACCAATATGAACTGACAGTGAGTTTTGAATGTAGGCGTCTCACCAATTACCAATCACGTTGTCCATTTGGCTTTCTTCTACATTGCTTTTTCTTTTTTTTTTCTCGTTCTCCACTGATCCATGATCAGAATTCAAAAACTCCAGACTCCATGCAGCTTTTTAATGACTAGAAAACATCAGATCTGTGTTATGTGACCGGAAAAAAACAGAATTGGGACACTTGTAGCTGCAGTGTGAACAGAGCCATAATTCCATGCAGAGGTTGGAGCATGCACACACACACTTTGGTAGAAAACGGTAAGGTGAGCTCGGATTTACTGACTGAAGCTCCTCTTGATCTGTAAGCCTAGTTTGAGATTTGTTGAGGTAAAAATCATCCAGCATTTGAAAAGAGAGCTAAAAAGGAAGATACAAAAAAAAAAAAAAAAAACTAAATTAGTGTTAAAATAAAAACTGATGCATTACAATGAACACAATCATGCTGAGATAAAATATATATATGTGCAGAAGGGAGAGGTAGTATGTTTTGGTTAAACGCAGCGCCAAAGCTTAGCGACACTTCCTCTGTCTGGAGAACACAGGAGAGAAATAAAGAGAGAGAGAGAGAGAAGATAGAAACAGAGGAAAAAATAGACAGAAACACAAATAAACAAAATGAAGGAGAAAAAGAGAGAGAGAGAGAGAGATACCCAGAGCGTCGGTTTACATGAGGAAACATTGGGATCCACTCATATACTGACTAGTGTACTGGCAACTGGATCCTATCACAATCTTCTTTACACAACAAGAACAACTGGCATCTAGTTTACTGTATGAAGGTAAAAAAAAAACACTGCAAAGGTTGCTGAGGAGAGAGATGCCGTTTGTGTGTGTGTGTGTGTGTGTGTGTGTGTGTGTGAGTGTGTGAACATGTTTGGTTCCCTTCTATGCTATTGTGAAAAGTCCTGTAAATCGCTGAGGTATCTATTACATGTTTCCAGCTGAGAGAGGTTTCTGTAAGTAAGGCTTCTGAGGTGGAGCTGCTGACCTGGGTTGAGAGGAGGGGGATCGAGGAGGGGGGGAGAGAGACGGCGGCCATCTTGGGGTTCATGTGAGTCAACAAGGGGGGGGGTTGCCACTTTAGCCATTAGCGGGGGGGAAGTGGCAAACCCGATGCGAGATCGACTTGTGAAGGCCAACCTCGCCCCTGGTGCACTTGCAGGTATCTCTCTTGCACGCTACCTGGGCATGATTTTCTCCGTCCACCACCCAAACTTTAAGAGTGGGAAATGAGAAACTGACCACAGGAGCAGCTCAGCTTGACGTCTGACGACAGAAAAGAGCCAAAATGGCCGACCTTTGGTTCTCTGAACCCTTTAACTGGGCGTCGACTCTCGCCCCGTCACCCCGTCCTGCATTCCTTTTTAAAATGTTGATGTAGATGTTGACGTTATATGAAAAAGTCCACTTTTTATGTCTTTCAACAAGAGACATATTCTGTACAAACACAGAGAGATAGTTTTTTGTTTTTGTTTTTAAATCTTGATTTTAAGAGCTGCGATGCGAGACACAGAGTAGAAAGATAATGCCACACTTTGGGTTTGGGAGGAGACATCTCGTCAGTCACTACACTCTGCCGGCGCAGCGCTAGGTCTGCCTGTGGCGACTCTCATTTAAAAAATACTTAATCTCTTAATATCTTCTTTACAGATTCTACACAGTCTCTTGGGGTTTCAATCCAAGGGCTTTCTTAGTCAATGGACAAGAAGCCGTTTCCTATTTGCAAAGCAACTGTCTTTTCACAGTCTGAAGTGACACATCCAACTCCACAGCAGCCGCTCGACAAACTCCAAATCCCATGAGCCCTTGGTGCGCCAGTCTTCCAAAAGCGGAGCCTGATTGGCTGCTGACTTAAAGCTATGAAGAGTAATCCTGCTGTAATTGGCTATTGCAAAAGAAGAGGCTGTTAGATGGTTGGTTGGTGAATGTAGAGGCATGGCCGCGCTGTTGCTGCGACAGTTCGCCGATTCCTGTATCAGTCAGTTGAGGCAGTGTTAGTTCGATAAGGAGCATGAACACTTGATTGTGTTTGACGTCCTGCTTCTGGCAAAGCCGGCATAGCTTTTTTTGTACAGAGCCGGGGACGGCCTTTCCATTGAGAATGAAAACACTTCGCTATGTTCCCTTCCCTCCAGGTTTCAGCTCCCAATGTAAGATGGCTGTACTGACAAGTCTTTCCTATTCCGTTAGAAGCAGAGCTACGGGAGAACAAGTGCCACTCTCCCGTCCATCCAAAAGAACCAAAAAAAAAACACACCATTAAACCAAAGGGCTGTTCCATATGCCATCGCGGTTGAAGTAAAAATCACCAGGAGGGTTCAGTCGCATGTGAGGGAGGGGAAGAAGAGAAGGGAACATTGTTCATTTGCATTGGAGAAGGCTCAGGAGTCCACTTTGCTCGTCGCTCCTCGGTTAAAATGACGTCCCAGCGCGGCAAGCCAAGCGCTAGCTAGCCAGCAAACTCTTGACACACGTTAAAATCAATGACAATCTTGAATCAAATAGAGAGGAACAGATTTCCACCAAAATTAAAATGAAAAATATGTATATATATATATATATGTATCTATATAATCGTCAAAAGCTTATCATTTGACCTCAGAGAGAGAGAGAGAGAGAGAGAGAGGTACATCCATAAACTTGGAATGGACAGAGAGGACATTTCTCGGTGTATTACGGTAATATATTGTTAGGTACTTTCAAAACATCTGCCACAGTATTGATGATGTTGACGCGGATATGAGCGGTGTTTTGCACGAGACTCAGCCGGTTGGGAGTGGGAATGTTCAGCCAAACGAAGCCTTTGGTGACACGTCGGCTTTCTGAGTCCCATGCGTTGTGTCAGCGCTCATCTCTGTGACAGCATCATCCGAGCTAGGGTTGGACCGCCCACCGGTATGATGGAGGTCCCTCCCCAATTTAGTCAGTCTATAAAACCTGTAATGAAACCTGCCTCACCCTGCCTTAAGATAACATAGAAAAACACAAAAAAAATTGTCATTAGTATGGGTTTCAATGGAGAGTTTTAGTGTCACGTAATGGTCTGACACTCTTACAAGAATAAACACTGAATGCCTGTAATTTTATGGCATGAAAATGCCCCGATTATATCGGCTACGGGCAGCTTCACTCCAAAAAATATCAGCATCAGTGTTGGCCTTGTCGTCTGTTGACTGCTCAGTAATGCTGACTTGAATAGGATTGCCGATTCCGTCCATTCCAGTTGTGAGTACAACACAAGAAAAGAGTCCATCTCCTGTTTGCATAAAGTACTGTATCTCCAGAGCATCTTGCCATCAACTGAATTCGCTTAGTATTTTGCCTACTTTTATCCTCAACTATGTACAGACTTAGCAAGTGGTATTTACAAAGTATTTCCACAAGGGGGCGATCCAGGCCTGCCTGAGGGGACAGGAGACGAGCGTGTGTTGTGTTGACGGGATGTGATATGATATGTAATGATGTTGAACCTAACATCCTAAACCTCGCTTCTCTACACCTGGCTGGTGTCATCATGATACAAATATGGCAGAACGGTAGGAGGCTTAAGTTTTATATTCAATATATACAAAAACTGTCTTCCATGTGTGATGAGTCTGCCCTAATGTTTAGAGCATTTGAAGGATTTCATTCCAAAACACTATAAGCTATGCATCGCTTATCCATATTGCTACCATCCATAGAATATCCACTTTGCCCAGAAAGAAAAGTTAAGGCTGATGCCAATCAATGAACATTTCAAAAAAACTGTAGCCATTTCATGGGCAATCAATAATATTCTATAATGAATTGTATGATCATGCAAACAATCATTTTAAGAGCAGGTGTCAGGAGTTTTTAAAGTTGAGTAGATAAGTCTGGGAATGAATCTCTTGTAGTAATCCTTAAAAAACGTTTCAGTTTTAGCTTAGTTATACTGTTATTTAGCATGATTAGAATCACAGTGATGCCTAGAGCTTCATCAACAATCTCCGTCTTATGATTGTAAGCTTACGCCACACACACCACAAACACCAAGTACATGACATCATCAGACAAACTCTTCCCTGAGGCAGCAGCAGATAGCAGGTTTCTGTCCGACTATCTAGCTCTAACTAATTGTCTTAGCAGCAATCTAACCAGCCATACAAATATTTAGGATATTCACTATCCATGAAACAAGTGTGTGTGTGTGTGTGTCTGTATGTGTGAGTGTCTGTCTCTATCTACAAACTTCACAGGTCCATTAATGACAAAGTCCAACACAGAAACGCTTCCCCGTGTTAAACCCTCGGTCAGAGCCTGTGCATGCGCCCCCTTGTGGTCCATCAATATTCTTATATACTGTACAAACATCAAAAAAATAGAAGGAGCCCTCACACACCGCTCAGTGTATATATGTCTGTCGCTTGAAAGATGACACACATACATACACACAGTTGAGGAGGGGCCTTCGAATCCTCTACATTATACAGTGGATCACTCCGAACTATCTGTTTCCACGGAAACAACCATCTTACGCTCTCTTAAATATAGATATCAGCTTAACGTATCATTTATATTTATATAGCATTATACATACATTCTTGTTTTGTGAAATTCCCTTTGGTCTTGTGAACAGGGAATTCCAACCGTAGCAACTCCCTCCAACCTCCTTGTCTCATAACCTCCGAACTTTCTTCCCACCATTCCCGTACTGAAAGATTCCTCCTAAAACTTCCTTTCTTCCCTTCAGCTGACCATCTGAGACCTCACCTTTCACAAGCTGCGTTTCCTACACTATAGATAAACAGGGCTAAGCAGGAAAAACACGCCAGCAGGGTAACACTCGCCCCCCCCTGCTGGTCCGTTCCCAGAATTCCCAAGTATTTTTTACGTCATCAGTGAACCGAATGTTTCTTTACATTTTTGTTAGCCTGCCCTGATTGATAGCCACATTGATGTTTATGTATTTGGCTATTTTTTGCTGTCAACAAACTGTAAAACAGCGGGAATTAATAACTTTCTGATTCCTATGTGGTAGTGTTGCCATCAATTGGGCTGTATCCCATAAGGTCCAGGATGGTTAATGGGTATCTATGTGTGTCTATTCCGGTCTCTCATTGCGATGACCTTGAAGCAATGAGCTGAGGATGAGGGGAAAAGGGATGTGGTGGTCAAACGCGTGCATCCAGTCTTCGCCACCGTAAGAAAATGGTGGCGGGGATTCTAGAGGAGACGGTCCGGGGAAAGGTGATGGTGAAGAAAGGCGAGTTTGCAGATGTAGAAAAATCCGGCTGTTCCACGTGTCTACAAATCAGGAGATCTGGGTGATATCCTGAAATCTAGAGGTGTAACATGAGGCCTGAACATGACGCCAAGTCTGAGAGGTCAAAATATGATGTTCTGTCTATCTGGAAATCGTAAGGTCTGGATACCCGAGTAACGCAGAAATCCAGATATTCAGGTGTCTTATCCATTAATCCAGAGGTCCAGATGTCCAAGTCATGTTGCTTGAAGGTCAGGAAGAGGAGGAGGAGAATGGGCGGAGGAAGAGTGGGAAGAGAAGTGAAGGTTACCATCTATCTACATGATTATCCATCTTTCCACCACATGTCTAGGGTTGTATCAGGGGTGGGGTTTTCTGGGGCAAAGACGGCAAGGGATGGTCAGTCGTCGCGAGTGTGTGTGCATGGGTGTGTGTGGCGCCTCTGTCTCT
>CABFOQ010036984.1:18095-29198 GCA_900660455.1 Gephyroberyx darwinii | reverse complement strand
GAAGCAAATAAACAAGAGCTAAGACAAATAAGTGAAGACAAATAAGCAAGTGCTAAGAGGAAGGGTCAGGGTAGTGTTTCTTGAAGAGGTGGGTTTTCAGCCTGTGGTGAAAGATGGGCAGCGACTCTGCTGTTCTGACATCAGTGGTAAGTTCATTCCACCACTGTGGGGCCAGGACAGAGAAGAGCCGTGACCGGGTAGATCGGCTACACGGGCCTCTGAGCGACAGGGCAACCAGTCACCTCGAGACAGCAGAGTGAAGTGGTCGGGTGGGGGTGTAAGGCTTGACCATAGCCTGGAGGTAAGAAGGAGCTGTTCCTTTCACTGCCCTATAGGCTAGCACCAGGGTCTTGAACTGGAATGCGAGCTGCTACAAGGAGCCAGTGTAGAAAATGGAGAAGGGTAGTTGTGCAGGAGAACTTGGGGTGGTTGAACACCAGACGAGCTGCAGCTTTCTGAACAAGCTCCAGAGGTCTGATGGCAGACGCTGGGGCACCAACAAGGAGGGAGTTGCCGTAGTCCAGGTGGGAGATGACAAGAACCTGGATGAGCACCCCTGCCATCTCATCAGTGAGGAAGGGGCGAATCCTCCTGATGTTGTAGAGGAGGAATCTGCAGGAGCATCTCACTGATGCGATGTTTGCCGAGAACGACAGTTGGTCCATCTGTGATGTTTTTTTGTTGTACCCACTTTCCCTCAACCTGCCTTGTCTAATTCTACTTCAGTATGTGATTTCCTACATTTCCTCGACTTCTGACGACCCCAGAAAATTTGCCTTGACTTTAGCTAGGTTTTACGTGTTGTTGGAGAAACCAATAACGATATCGATAATAGCTTCCAGTCAAGAAAAAAGCGAGAACGCCCCTTAGTCAAAATGCAACATGTCTTGTGGCTGCATTGTATTATGGAGGCTAGTGTTGGTGGAGAAATTGGTATCTCTTCCTTTTCTACCATGGATTTCTTCCTGTATGATTGTATGATTGAAAATTGTGAGTCTAGGAAAAAAACATTTCTCTTCAATTCTGAGGGACGGACACCAAAAGAAGTGTTTTAGATTGTTGATTTCCCCCCCTACTAAACTCCATTGTAGCTGTGCTGGAAATATCTCAACATGTCAAGTCGCCCATGTTTGGCCACTTATCCACTAGAATAAGAAAAATACACCACCAAACAACAAAATTGACCCAGGAATGCAAAGTAAAATCGCCAACAGCTGGGTTTTTCACAGCTATAACCTGAGCTAGCGTATGGCTAGTGGTGCCCATTGGTTTCAGTTAGATATTCTAAGAATTGTAACATGTTTGGTTATTTAAAATACCAATGCAGAAACCTTTGGCCACATTGTGCCTGGTGTGGGAAAATAAACTACCACTCAAAATGACCAGGTATCTAGGCTAGGCTAATTGTCTTTAGCTAGCTACTGCGAAACTGCATCATTCAGGGTGTAGATGTGATATAACAGTGTTTTAAATTATAGTATTCAAATCTAACTCACCAACCAAACACCTGTGTAGTGGAGTGGAGTGTAAAAATCTGCATTTGTTCCAACCATTTTGATGGTCTTGCTTATAGTCACTGCCTCAAAAGGGTAAGGTTGCTGTTGGTATATTGATACCACTTACAGAACTTGGATGTTCAACCTGTTCTCTAACATTTTGTCACTGTGCCAACAGTTTACCCTATGAGATCAGTCTAGGCGGCTGCAAATCCTATAACATGAGATTAGCCCTTTTGACTTCACAGACAAGATAATGACATTAGCTAATGTATGAACAATAGAATATCTCTGTGTGCCTTAGGATACCTCAGTGAGAGAGACACAGGATTCAACCAGTTTGCTTTTAATTCAGTAGCTCTACCTGATCAGCTTCATATACTAATGGTATTCACTGCCATATGCATATAATATGAAACCCCTTTAAAAAAACAAAGGCATGTCTGTCTTCTGTGTATTATCAGATATCACATCATCAGATTATTTTTATTCAGCATAACTTTCTTGACAGTTCTTATCAGAAACAGTGATGCTCATAACCGTATGGGCTATTCGTGTGTCACACTTGATGCACAAGTGTGCACCCCCATGGAATCGATGGTAAACTGACATAAGGCAAAGGGAGGACTAATCAGATGCCTCTGGCTTGTTCACATCCAGTTTCAACTAAATCTTCTCTTTCCTGGCCTGCTTTATGTTTTCTCTACATGATGACAAGCTCAAATGGCATCAAGATGTTGCTGTCCTTCATTTGCATTTACCTGCATCTTGAGTCTGAACTCGACCCATTAAAGACCTTGGATCCCATCTTGATCGCATCCCGTGGCTAAAAGTTGCTGGTCTGATGTGATGGCTTCTTCTTTAAGTATATGAGGTAACGCTGGCACGTTCCACATTCTCCAAAGTGGATTTCAACAACTGAATCAAAGTTTTGATTGTTTATTTTTGTAGAAATTTGCTTTGAATGTTCTCAAGGAGGAAGCCATTACATCAGAACCCGTCTTCAACCAGCTGCTTCTCAACCGCACGAACGTGATCAAGATTTCCTCCTAGGTTTTTTAGCTAGACACGTTTGGACTCAAGATGCAAGTAAATGTAAATGAATGACAGCAACATCTTGAAGCTGTTCAGGCTACACGAGGACTTGATTCAGATGAAGTTCAAGTTATTTATTGACCAATTTAACTAGTTCAACTGGATAATGAGGCAGCTCATTGAACAGACTCAAATTTCTTCGGGAGCTGGGAGCATGACATAGCTACATAAACTAGAAAAACCAAACATATATCCATACCCCACAGAATATCTTCTTCTGATTCTACCATGGACAAGGGTGACAATTAAACACAATTGTTTTCATTATGCAATAGCATATCATAACCTATGAGAATGAGAGAGGCCTCTGCTTTAACATGATATTATCACACAACAATTAGGAAAAAGACCAGGGGGAAGGTTCAAAGCACAACCAAGGGTGAAAGTGCCTCAGCAAGTGAACTTTGTGACCTGTGGGTTTTCCATGTGACCCCTCCAATAAGAAATGCCTTAAGTAATTTGAATCAAGTGGAGGTGTGTCACTTTCAAACAGACTGGGCTGAATAGGCCCCCTGGAGCAACGTGCTGCTCCCCTGACCAGATGTGTGGGGCTTTTTTATTACAAGAGAAGGAGAAGCTGATAGTTGCAGGTGCAAGGCTGACATGAGGGCGAGCTTTGCAGGCCTTCACAAAGGGGATATCCATTGCCTGCGTTTAATCAGAGCCAGTGGGACGGGATGGGATTCATTGCTCTTTGATGGAGAGCACTGTTATGAAGATGGACAGTCACTTTGCTCTCTAAGTGAAACCATCGTTTAGCCTCAATTCCCAGAGAAAAGGCCCATTTGTTATCCACGGGGGAGTGCAGCAGGGGTGGTTATGCTAGGTGGAGGCTGCAAGCATTTTCCACACAATTACATTGCATAGGCATACATTTATGGTCAGAGAAAACTGACTTTGCTCAAGCCAAAGTGACATACAATATAGACTTTGAATATCCTCCCCCCTTATATCTAACATCTAACACCACAGAGTCGGAGTGGGCAATCCATCTACACACCTGTGTGTGTGTATATATTTGTGTGTTTGTGCATGCGCATATTTATAACGTGACTGAATGTCATTAATGTAATGTATACTGCTCGTATTATCACTCCTCACTTAAACTCTATGAACCTATTAGTGTCTTTAAAAACTAGAGTCCTATCAACAGTCTGTCCACTATTACAGTGACGACCTCCGTGGCAGAGACGGTTCGGATTCATTTGAGGACAGGCTTATCAAACGGTTGCTTTGCTAACTGGAAAAGAATGGGCCCTGTCAAAGGGAATGACATAGTGAAGAAGACAAGTGTATATGTAATCCTAATTCCTTACTCAATCATCCAAGGGGATGTGAATTACACTATGTATCATTCTGACAAAGAAGCCCGATTCACCTTGTTCATGAGTTTGGACGCAAATTCCAATATGCTAAGTGGGAGGGTGTCTGAAAGGTTAACATATAAGAGAAAATGCCTTTGAATGGACATGAGTTATTGTTAATGATAATAACTAATCAAATTAAAAAAAGAGTTAATTTGTAGAATTAAATAATGTGATGCATGCACCCCCCCCCCCCACACACACACACAATCCCACAAATAACTCCAATAACAACATAACAACAATATATAATATTGTTATAACAATAACAACAACCAAATACTGTATAACTCCTCGTTTAAAACTCTTGATATTCCTGTATTTTGCAACAAAGCATACGGTAAGATAACTTGTATCATGACTGACACAGGCCTAAATTTACAAAGGTCTAGGAGTATATGATAGTAACCTTGCCTTATACTAATGTTAAATCATCCTGCTTTCCACATCCATTGTTTTGTTTCTAAATAACGAGGCTTGACAGGCCCGCATTGAACCCATGCTTTATTGTATCACTGTATCTGTGCCTTTTCAGCCACATGTTGTATTTCACACTTGCATTGCCGTGTCTCAACTATCATGCCTTTGTTGTGTTTAATGGTATCTCAGGCTTTGGACCACTGATACCAGCTGAGCGGTCAGAGTGTTAGCACTCCTCAATATCTATTACAATTAGTTTTTGATTAAGGAACCCTGCGCGGCTGTTTGAAGCCTTTAATGTTGTGTCAACTGGATGATGATGGAGAGAGCAGCATGGACGCCTCCCAGTAACAAAGCAGCCAGTAAAAGGCTCCGAGTGAACCATTTTATCTTCTTAATGGAAACCAGATGACCTTTCTTTTTTTCCTCCCTTTTGAATGTTGAAGTTTTTCTTGAGGTGATATTGACTCACACTACTCTCTCACTTATGTAAGCTATGCCGGGGTTTTGGCAGTTTAATTTCTCCTTCCCTATTTTGGCTCTGGTCAGAGTTTTATGATGCTGATCTCTGAACATAGCACAGATCTCAACAATGTACACCAGATCACCTTCTCACAATTTGCTCACCATAATATACATTTCCTCTTACCTACTTTCGAAGAAATATGAAAACTGTACCATCGTTTCAGAGTTGCATGTAAGGGATAGGCTTATGTTCTGAAATGTGTAGTGCGGAAGAGTAAGACTTCCAGACAAAGCTTCACAGCTGCAGCGTTGTTTTCAGTGACATTAAAATAACATCAGCGCTCCAAGCCTCCAAACATCCAAATCATTAACTACTCATTAACTTACAGTGCATTCAAGGAGCAACATGTTGATTCAGTGTTTCACAAAGCTAAATTTGTTCTAATTAGGCACAATGTAGTGGCCCATTTCATAATAGAGTGAAAAAGTAGTTTCTCCAGACCACTGCTATTTCTGTTTCCCAACCTGGGCTTTGTTAATCATGCTGTTAGACTCACCTGGTAGGCTCCCATATCTGCATTTAGCTAGCGGAGCAATTGTTTAGTCCTATACTAATTAATGTGAACATGCGATCATTTATGTGATTCACTGATGAGAAGAGAAAAAAAATAAGGTAGGGACATATTCACTTATGGTTCATATGGTTGTTTTGTCCATGGGCACCATTACAAGAATGAACAAAGAAAGAACAAAATCTTCTCATCACCCTACTATACTGTAGTTTAATGTAAATTCCTGCAGCATCCAGGGAGAAATACACCTCTGTTTCATTCATTCATTCATTCATTCATTCATTCAATTATTCATGTATGCCCCCTAAACTGTTCATGTGCATATGCCATGCATTTCCAACTACAGTCATTCAGCACAGTATGGCACCACCATTGTCATCATTTTACAATGGGTGTGCACTCCCCCGGCAGGCTAAGAGTAAGCCCAGCTCACCAGGGAATCAAATGTCTCCGTATTATATACCACAGTACAAACAAGCAGCAGGGAATTATGATGTGAGCCATTGTCATGAAGGATGCACGCCTCCCCATGCAGTCTGAGATTGGAGTCATCCCACGAAGAAGACACCATCACACATGTGCATGTTCCACAGCTCCATTTATTTATTAATAGTGGTTGTCATAGTTATCCATGGTGATGCCACCCACTTTCATTTTGCTTTCATCTGTCCAACCATCCTGCGTCAAACACATATACAAACTAAAACATAGGTGACATTTTTTTCAAAAAGAGGCTAACAAGGTCTGTATGCTAGCAGAATGTACTTTCTATGTACAGTTAATGTCAAGGTTGTGTCCAGGTGAGCATGGTAGAAAATGAAAATGATGCACCAAAGATTAATTTAACAATTGTACTGAATTATCTCAGATGCTTAGATCATTCTTAGAACTACCATTCAGGGATTGCACTATACAGTAAGTTATCTTGGAGAAAATGTATCATTAGTGATTTAGACAATATTTGTTAACAACACTATATTCACCCACCACTGTGCTGAGCAATCAAACTCTAAAGTATTTCATGAATACACATGGAAGTCCAAAGGTCAAACAACCATTGCCATTCCGTGTTTTTAAAATCTGCAAAATATTCAGGATTCATATGTGGAGCACCATCGTGGTTGTGAGTGATCACACGTTGAAGTAAGCTTTCTATTTCTATTTCTATCAATTTACAAACACTATTCAAATACCAGAAGAATGCGAGGAAGCAAAGAAAAAGGTTTCTGCATTTCAACAAAATAAACAAAATATTTTTGCGTTTACATGCGGTAAAACTATTTTCCATTGAGGCATGGCATTAAACTATATTTCTTGCAAGGTCATCGTGGACTAATGCTGTGGATACAGACTGTGCTCATTGTAACTGCAAAGCAAACAAAGACATGAGCCTAGTGAAAACACACAAGTGATCTTAATAGCATATGACAAAATAAATCTCCGTCTGAGGGACTCACTGTTTTGAAATTTCACACATACAATGATTCCTTCCCTTAAGATTGCCCCTGTACGTTACACAATCTATAAATTGACAAAAACTTCCTTTATTGAAGAAAATTCTTAGAATAGTGAAGGTCTTTCCAATGTTTGACGCTGCTGAGGATTGTCAGCCCTTTCTGTCACACTCACAAACATGAGAGAGGGAGAAAAGAAGCCCTGGCATGCAAGCCCTCTGATAAGTTGCAGCTTGTGTAGTTTTGTTTAGTTTACTTAATCCCTGGGCTGGAAATGACCTTGTGAACTCGAGTGTGTTTTTTTTCCTATTCATTTTACTCTGAGCCGTCAGCACCTAACGCTCCATACAATACCTGCATCACAATTTGGATGGCTTTTGACTAGGTATATTTCACAGCTGTACCTGCAGTCAAGTGTCTGTGTGCCTCTGCTATTTTCCAAAGCGCTCCGGAGGTACTCTCTGGAACCGCTGCATTCACACATCACAGGTCAAAGATTGCTGTCCTAAAACAATTACATTCACTCCTTAGCACCAGCATGAACCTGCTTTCATCCAACATGCTTTTGTGCACACATGGCCTATAACCTGGCCAACCTTGGCTTAATCATTACCATGACCTGTTTATCTGGTTGTCATGCAGGTAACCATTAATAAGTGTTTACTTTCCGATGACCTCTGAAAATGTGCACGGCGCCTTTGCCCCACAAATGTCAACCCTATCAGACGAGTTGGCCTGATTTTCTTTTCTGTGAAAGTGGCTGTACTCTTGAACTATAATGATTCCAGTGGGCTAGTATGATAAAGCCTTAGAACTGTAGATTTGATTTTCCTCAAATTGTTTACAGTTTCTTTTGAAAACAGGCTACCCATACTGCATTATTACTTGACAATGTGGGGCAAAGCCGCTACAAAGTTGTAAGAAAGAAAGAAAGAAAGAAAGAAAGAAAAGGAATCTGGCTGAGATTTGTATTGGCTTTGTGAAATCCTGCCATTTTCCAATGACCAGCCGTGTCTGCCTTATTGTGTTTAGCTGATGCAGAATGATAACTCACCAGTTGTCTTCCTCAGTGAGATGGATAATATACAGCTGAGAGGTGTCCTGACATAGTTATATCTGTTGGTGTCCTCGAAAAGACAAGGAGAGTCAATTACAATGGCAGAGCAGAACGCCTTTACGAATGTCAACTCCCTGCCCAGACGGCTGTGATAAATAACACCTGACCTCACACCAGGCGGTGGTTTCTCTGCAGGGCCCTACACAAGCCTGCACTAGGAAATGAGAAATCAAGACAGAATGTGGGACACTTTAGGAGAAAGGTGTAGGGCATAGCACAAGAGGACAGGGGACGTCTGAATGAGCAGCAAGACATGTCAAGAAGCAGTGCAATGGCACTACTGGTGTTTACTTTATGGCAATGCTGTGAAGATATGAAACTTCACTCAGGGGGTGTTGTGGCAGGCCCTGCTGTTATTCATACCTGTGTCTGACAAGAAAAACAAAGCCCTAGCCCGTCCTGCACATACTCTGTTTGTCCGCATAAGACACAAAGCAGCAGGTTGGTCTGCCTGGAACTCCCACTGCGCTCCTCTGAGTGTAATCTTTGTTGACAGAAAGCAAGTGTGGGTATCAGGTCACTTTCTATGGCTTCCAGTAATGCACCACCACAGTATTCTGAATCCAACTGAGACAGCGTGCAGATTGTTGATGCTCTAAGTGCAGAGACCTCTGTGCATGGCCGTGAACAGACTGGATTATTGGGCCCCAGCAAAGCTGACAGCAGCAAGGTGAGGATAGCATCTAGCACTACACCAATGAGCGTAGAGGTATATTTTCACTCTCCCTGTGTATGTGCATGTATGTGTGTGTATATGCATGCATGTGCACAAATGTGTGTGTAAGGGGCAGAGAGGGGCAAGCGGGGGAGTCCCAGGTCCCATGGGAGACACGCTAGCTGAAAGAAGGGAGGAATGAGCAACAGGCAGACACAAGGGCACAGGCAGATGTGTGCAAAGATAAATGAGGAGATAAATCACCGAGTGTCTGGGACGAAGGCATTTGCATTCCTGAAATGAAGCTCCAAGGAGGAACATTGGTGCATACAGAGCTTCAGCGACACAAGACTTTAAATAAAATGTTTGTGTACGCGTGTAGAAAATGTGTATGTGTGTATGTGTGTGTGTGTTTGTGAATTTCCATAACGTTTATGTATTTTTTTGGCACTCAGTAGTTCTACACTAAATAAATCTATCACATTACCTGATCAAATGACATTGTGTGTGACTAACTATCCTCTTGTGCAACTCCTACAAAGTCGAACAATTGTTACCAACTGACAACAAGTCCTGCAGGGTTTCACCTTTTGTCACATGTTGCGCGCCCATGAAATAATAAACTTGAGCAAATTGGGGGTAATTTTGATAACAAGCATTCCTCAACTCTGCATGCTAAAATAAATGGGGAAAAGGGTCACCTAGACATGGCTTATTTTAAGCCGCCTGTGTTTGATCTATGGAGGCCCTGGGTTGTCTCAATGTCACAAGGAAGGACACTCCCCTTCTGGGATCACAGTGTTCCACATCGCATTTTCATGTCCACAGAACAGACAGCTAAGACAAAAATCAATGCTTGTCAGAAAAACACCCACATTTGAATTCATATCCGAATCATGATCAGATTTTTTCTGCCATGACCAAGTGCTTTAAGGGATCAACAGTGGGTGCAAATTGTTATGGAACAGCTGACTCGGCTTCCCAGGAAACAGACACGCAGTATTATATGGATATAAAAATATCACAGGCTCTCTGACCTCTTGAATGCATATTTACTGGATGGTGTTTTCGTTGGGAAAGTGACTCCAGACTTGGCAGAGTGAATATAAAAAATGGAGGATTTCGCCATTCCTACATAATCATATACCCTTGCCTTAGCTTTACCAGTATTCAGACTTTCCCATGAACAGAGCAGGGAAAGAATTGAGAAGACTCATGGTGGGAGGCTCTGAGTGTGTGGGAGGGAGCATGAAGGGGAGACTGTCATCACTAATTCCTTGCCAGGCTGCCCAAGAAGTGTTGACTAACTAATGACTGTGTTTAACAAGTGAAGTGTATCATGCTTGAGGTAAGACAGCTGGATATAGGTCCTGCACATTGAGTGACTCAGTGAAAACAATTCATTGTCTTAAATGTTATCCACCCACAAGTGCAAACAGTTCTCCGAGCTATGAAGTTTTGAGGATATGTATTCATGAATGAAGGGGGGAGGTAAAGTGGCAAAGAGAGACAGTTTTTAAAGTTTTTAAAGGTTTTTAAAGCAGTGTGGCTGGCGGTTAGGTCAGAAAGGCATACATCTGTGGTTCTGTGGTGAGAGGGGAGTATAAAATGGTTGTCCAAGACTGGTAAATGAGGGTTGTAAGGATAAGGATGTGAGTGCAAGGAAAAGGCAACTTCAAATTGAGGTTCATCAAAAAAAAAAGGTTGGAAGAAATAGAAAAGTTCCCGATGAAAAATTAATACCGCTCGTCCAATAATCAACAACAGTTAAGCAAAATTAGGAGGAAGAGGTCATCTTCAATAATAGGTCAAACACAGTTCAGAGGTGGAAGAACACAAACAAGATACCGATATCCAACGGGAACAAAATCACCTGTTTCTACCAGAAAAGACTCCAGATTACATGATGGGATTTAAACATATGTTATCAACTTGTCTGACAATTATCTTAATTCAAATTTGCCGTTTGGCAACAACAATAACATGTGTTGGGATGATGCAGTGGAGCCAAGTTAATGTTTTATATTATAACTGCAGCACTCTTGGCCAGACTAAGGCTCATGCTGTTTTGTATTCCTCTCAAGAGTGCATTCATAACTCATTACACATGCCAAGATCCTGCTTGCACATAATGAGGCAGAAAAAAGGAATACCATTTTACAACAGCGCTTTGCTTAAATGGTGAACTAGTCTTTCCTTAAAATTTCCTTCTAATGAGCATTTTTGCTCACTATCATTTATGACCAGGCTGTAGTTACACTCTGACCATGTGATCTGAAAAAAAACAAAACCCTAGCCTTATTTATGGACCCTCTATTACCCACCCCATATGTGCCAAGTCAGCAAAGCAGATTTTACTGACCTGTTATTTTTTTGTACAAACATATACCACGGATTGTATCTGTGCTCTACAAAAGTGTGCAAAACGATTAGAATTCAAGTTCAGAAAATAATAAGGTTTTATC
>CABFOQ010036984.1:0-17906 GCA_900660455.1 Gephyroberyx darwinii | reverse complement strand
ACTTAAATCTGCGCTATTTGATACAGTGTTTGTGAAACGTTTACTTGTGACCTGTGCTCTCACATTCCTTAAGCCATCCACATGACTGAGGCAAGTGAAGGGCCTTTTAAGGCCCTAAGTATTGCCAGAGTCCTCCTTATATTACTGATGATATCTGTCCTGAGGAGTTTGCTGACAAGAACCCAGGGATCAGGAATAGCCATAAAGCAGATGGGAAATTACATCTTATCCAACATATACTGAAATGGCCTGTCTGTTGATAGAAAAGGCTCACTACGGTGTCTTTAAGCAGGGATTTAGCCTTTGACCCCTCCTCCTCAAGCCCATGGACACTACTACATCATGACTCAGTTACCACTGATAGCTTTACACTGCACTGCAACACACTATGCTGTAATACTGGTAAGGGTGAGCGTTAAACAGGAGCGCCAGAGTCATGGAAATCCTTAAGTAAACCATCCCGCAGACGTACATAACATGTACTCGTACAGAGTTCAACAAATAGATGTGCAATGTTAAACTGAAGTGATAAGAAATGTGTTTGTACAATTTGTCCCGTATGTGTTCTCAGAGCCGGGAGAGTTTGATTGAATATTGGAGAGACGGAGAAAGAGCGCAAGACAACATTAATCCCTTAAGCCCTTCAATGATGGCCTCTGACCAGGCCATATGAGATCCACTACCCTCCACTAATCTGTTCCAAACAGTGATGAACCCAGAAAGTGGCTCTTGCATTTAACAAACTGTTGACAGCGGGATTATCCAGTTTGTTGCAATGTAAACTGAAAAACATTCCACCGTGGTGCATGGCTCTTGATATAAACTAGCATTTTATTAAACAAAAAAGAAGAATTGTGCTTATCTTGTCTTAAATTAATATGATTCCAATAGAGGCCCAATCCTTGTTTGGTAGAGCTATTGATCACTTAAACTCTGCAGGATAATTACAGGGCAGATATACAGTAAGATGTGTAGCCTACAAGACCACCACTGTCTGTCTACCATGCTATTACATGCAATGGGTATCCAGTTTGGACCTGCATGGCCATTGGATTAAATGAGGTCAGGTCAGAACTCACTAAGCTGCTTGTTTGATGGGACCAAACACTCCTCACACAAATTGATTAGACATGTATATTGATAGACACACTAAAACAATAGCATGCTATGGTGATTCATTCAATGTGTTACCAGTGACAGGATTTTAAGCCTTCCCATAGTTTAAATAGGAACTTATTGGTTCTTTGTCTTTTCCTCTAGAGAACTCGTACGTGTGCAATGCAGAACTCTTTTCAACATAAAACTCTTTTACGAAAAGTCATATTTCTTCTCAGAAGTTTATTATAGATTTATATACATCATAAATACACAGGCTACCAAATGAAAAATGTACTAAACTTTGGAGATACAAGGATACTGTTTCAATTTTCCTTTTTTTCGTGATATTTCTGCTTTCTTATGCTGGAGATTTTTTTCCCTAAAAATACTGTTTTCTACTGGAGAAATGCAGATATATTATGTTGCAAATATATTATATAATATTTGATTAATCAAAAGATTTTGTGTGTAATTTGGATCTGATTCTCATCCATTATAACATAAATAACAACACAAATCACAATCTGCATATTTTGTATTACATCTAATGATATTGCTGTGTGCTACATAAACCTAAGAAAAGTGCCCATTCAGTGTGACTTTTCAGGAAGAAGCTATGTCAGTATGCCCACCTACAAACAATATGAAAGAGAACTCAAATGTCAAATCGCTGAAGTTACAATCATTTACAATGCTTGCCAGTAAGATGCTTATTCCTCATAATTTGTCTTAAATGAAAAAATATAAAGCCCGATACATTTTTCAAGTATTTTCAGTTTTGATTTTTAATTTTGGTCTAGCGAGACATTGTCCACCAAGGACACATTCTTCACTCATTATCCTAAATAGACTTCAATTTTCCAACTTTTGTAAAGGGAGAGGTTAAGTGAAAATATCATTCAAGGATAGGTGGAGGGTTAAGAACGAAGGGAATTATCTTTTCAGATGCTGAGGTTAACCTGAAAAGGTTAAGGTCTTCAAATGTCTTTTTTCAACCATTAAACTGAACTCCATTGTAGAGAAAAAGAATTAGCACAATTAATTAACACACACTAACACACACACACACATGCACATTGACATGTACACATGCACATGCACACACAAATACACAATCCATAATACAATTCATTATCTGTATGACGATGACCCATGTTCTGATGAAAACCTTGAGTACTCAGCCATGCTCAAATTCAATGCTACTCAAGAGACTCACAGTAAAAGGGCTCCTTGCATGTTGGGGTCACATCAAATTCCTATCTGTGAAAGGAGACCAGGCCTACCAAAAACAGAATCCTGGCATTGCTTTCCAACATAATTCGTCTCCCCCCTCTAAACCTTGAACCACTAGATAGTGAGACAAAAAAGAATAAAAGAATTGTCCATCATCATGTCAATATCATCATCGGGAAGTGTTAATATAATAAAAATAATAATAGAATAATAGAATAATCTGGGAACCACAGCACCATCTCCCATTCAGACCCATAAATAAGTGACAAAGATCCTCTGACTGATCGCTGTAGAATCATTATACTGTACGCACAATGTACAATTAGCTGCAGAAAAAAGGAAACACTTGAGTTAATGACACATACCAAGTATATTGAAAGCTGTACTGAGAGCTCTGTAGTTGTGAACCTTGAATGTGGAAAGTGATCCATGGTGAAGCAACTTCATCCTCATGGTGTTCTCTTCCAAATTAATAATGCCTTTTTACAATCCCTCCCCTTGATGCTCAAGCTAGTTTGAGCTAAAGCCCTCTGTGCATCCTAACCTGCATTGCAGCGACAGTAGGCGGCCAGCGCTGTGCGACAAGCCATCAGTTAGGCCTCCAGATATCAGACTGTGATTCATGACTGATGGATTGGCATTAATATAAAACACAAATACGGCAAATCCTGTAAAGAACAATGACCATATATACTGTATGTCAAACAGAGGGTCTTAAAAAAGGGGGCTGGGGCGCTCTACTCTGTTGCAGCCCCACTTTGTGATTTAGGCTGAAATAACTGGTTCATTTCTACATAGATATCTTGTCAAGTGCAACTTTAAAGCCAATGACATTCAGTTCTACATGGTTCAAAATGGTGACCTCCTAGTCTTGTCAGTTGACGAAAAAACAGGAAGAGATAGCATTATCACAGGGAAAAAGAAGTACTTCACGTGTACAGTCTCTGAACAAGAGACTGTAAAAATGCTCTCCCATTCTCACTGCGCATGTGCCACATCCTCCTCTCCTGGCTCCCCAAGGTGATATCATTCTTTCCTGCTTTTGTTCATAGTCATGTTCCAGATAGCTCTAGATAAGCTGTGACCCTTCACTTCCAGACAGAGAACATTATCAAAACCAGTAATGATACAGTAATGATACTCAGTATGTCCTTTTGGTGATGTCAAGGATACAGGTCTGTTTGCTTAAAACATTGAGTAGGATATTGAGTAGGATTCTGGCCTACTCAATACCACAATTAAGCAAACACCTCTGGTTTTAATGAACAGATAAAAAAAGGTTACAGGAGAAAAAATGTAGCCCCACCTTTTGGCCAATCATTGTAATTTTGAAAACGCTACAATGAAGTGGTGAGATGCATCATTCCCCCAGGTTTCGTTAAAATTCAGTCAGTGGTGTCTGAGATATCACGTGTGACACATGGATGAATATAGAAATGATGGAGTGCCACCCTAGGGACAATCAGTGTCATTTTGAAACTGTAAATTTTTGCCAAAATCCAGCGAGTGGTAATGGGGAGCAAACAAACAAACAAATATATGAACAAATTAATCAACAAAAAACTAGTAAAAACTAGTCAGCGTTTTCGTCTCTCAGTTCATTGCATCACCATTGGTTCCTGCTTTCGATGATCCATGTGAAGGTATGAGAGTGAAAAGGAACCAGCGAAGTGATGCCTCCGGCCTTGAATGTTCTAGGATTATTTTACGCTGTAATTCTGTCTATCTTAGTTTAGTGATATCTGCACAGGAGTAGAAAGCCTGAATAACAAACAAATAATTGATACAGACATATAACCACTTAAACATCCCTAAGAGAAGAAGAGTAACGACAGTCTGAAAACATTTTCTACTCTTTAGTGTTCGTGAGTTTCACTCTATTGTCAGAAGCAAACACAAAGCACGGAAACACAAGTATGATTTGGACTGGGTTTGAAAAGCTTAACTATCATACTACAGATACTACAGATACACACACACACACACACACACACACACACACACACACACACACACACACACCCCACACACACACACACACAATCCTCAGTGTTCTGGTTGGCTAGGAATCAGGCTTTGCTGAAAGAAAAATCTCCCATCCTGATAGAGGCCATTGAAACCCAGACCTCACACCAAGACTAATAGCAATGGGAATCAGCTGAAAATATGTGACATAATCACATTAGTGTCTTAAAGAACACAAAGCGCTTAGTCAACTTCCCTTGATCAAGGCACATCTGGAGGGGCAGGGGACTTGAAACACAGTCCTGCCTTTCCCCTACCGAAATGAAAACAAGCTGTTTCACTATGCTTCCAGGCCAAAGCAGAACAAGAACTTTGACACAGTAATGGATTGCTCCAGCAGCCGTACAGCTTCACTTGAAGACGCCAGAAAAGAGGGAGAAGGATGGATCTTGAAAGGTTTCAGAATAACGCCCACTGCTTTCCCAGTGCGTTTGAACTCTGACCTGGAGGGCCGAGCGTTCAAAGCTGAAAGTTTTGTTCATTCTTTCCCGGAAAGCGACTGTACAACACAATGCAGTTGTCCCATAAACAATGATACCAGATCATTTTACTCAAATAATATGGTAGTGATATAACAGAATGTGATCCTTGATTGTATTTTTCTAATATTGAAATAGATAATCTATGCTTGATGGATACAATTTCAAAAGTTTACAGAGGAAATTGATGAGATGTAAAACAACAAAATGTGTTAAGACCTTGAAATCAAAACAGAACCACATGAATACAAAACGCTTGATATAGTTGTGGAAAATATTTCAAATGGAATAATAATTTTGCAGAAGGTAAATATGAGCCCTGACATTGTATACATTTAGTTGCCAAAGAGTTTCCAGCACATATAGAGAGGTGACAGTCATTATAACTGCCTTGTGTTTCAGTCCAAGTTTTCTTTTCAAATGTGAATGCCCGTTAATATTTTCCAGAGGTCCTTCTACACACTTTTAATGCCCACTTTTTGTCTTCTCCCTATCCAGGGAACAAAGACCGGTTTCTGTTTCTGCTCTCAGCCTGCTGTGAGAATGAGGGCCTGGCCAGCCCATTAACACCCACCTCAACATGTTCCATTCCAGCATTGGGAGCTAATTACAAACACTGGCTGGGCTTAAAAACCTCTTATAGACCGCAAAGAAAGAAAGAAAGAGTGAGAGTGAGGCATTTGAGTGTGTGTGTGTGTGTGTGTGTGAGAGAGAGAGAGAGAGAGAGAGAGAGACAAGGGGGGACTAAAGAGGGGGAGCCCCCAAAGAGGCTAATGAATCCATAGGCAGCTCCACATCTCTGCTACTACGTAAATAGTAGTGAACATATGCGCTGCTACTTAGGCAAAATGGGACTTCAAGAAACGTCCTGCTTTTGTCGCTTGTCTAATTCCTCAAGAGCAGAGGCGCTGAAAGGTGTGGCCGTGCTTTATTCTCCTTGTGCCTCTCTCTTTATTTTCCCCTTTTCTATGCCTGTTTGCGTATAGTTTGGAGTGGGGGTTGGTGGACAAGCAGCAGTCCACCAACAGTGTTCAAATCTGTATTTGTGTGTGTTATCTGTTTTGCACTATATCTCTATCTGTCTTGCACATTATATAAACTTTACTAATGAAAAAATGTCATTAGTGTTCAAATTGAGTAGATAAGGATAGTGAAGCTCTGTGGCAATTTGTATCTCCAAGGAGTCAACTTTTCAGGAGTGAAAAAACCTTTTTGTCTAATTTTCAAACAAACAGCTTATATACATTTTAATTAGATTTCCAATTAATTATTAGAATTTGTATTAAAAACACTATAAACCTTTAATGAGATTTAAGGGGATTTAATTTGTGAGGTTGTCACCCTTACTAACATTATATTTTTATTTTTATGAGCTGTATTTATGTTCAGGTCAGCTTGATTAGTTGCAAATGTCATTCTCCAAAAGTGTAATGCAACAATGATCATGTATTGAATTAAATAAGACACATTTTTTTCACCATAAAAACATTTTATTGTTTTATCAGAATGAATGGTTATTTGTTCCCCGCAATGGTTTCTGTCGCTTCACAAAGCACTCAATGGTGTGTAAATGCAGAACGATGAGAACCTTTTATGTGAGATGATTGACACTGTTGTACCTGAAAATGTATTCCTTTGAACCTCAAACCAGATCTATAATCGATCTATAATCTTGAGAAACGGACCCAAAACACCACATGAGTACTGTGAAGTGAATGCACCTCTTGCCTTTGTAGTTAAAACACTTCATACAATCTTCTGCTACAGATACTATCCCGATATATCTTAGCCAAAGACACATGACATGCGTGCGGCTGACATTCGCTCCGAGTTGTGGTTACTGCAGTAGTTCCCACGTGTAATTGACTCTAATCAAGTCCCGAGCCTAGACGCCTGAGGCGCTGAGATCAGACAGATCTCAAAGTGTGCCATCAACCACAAATTACAGCCCTTGATTTGGGGTTAACAGAGAGCCACTCCTCCAAGAATAACACAGACAGTTGTAATACCTAGATTGGCAGGAACCTGTGACAGAGCTTACATATAACACTCGGTATCAATTTTGGCATGGAGTCAGCCATTGTTACAGTCGGGCAGGGGTGGGGACGGGGGACACTCTTTCCCTGAGTATATTATTGTCTGTTGAATTTGGCTGGACGTCTTTATGGTCATCATTCCATCCAGATCAATCTCAGCGCTAACCTCTGAAACGGTGTAAGGTGAGGGTACTCGTTCAGCACTTTGCTGACTTGGCCAAGCACCTTCGTCTGCTGATAGTCTGGTCTATTTTCGCATGCCTGTGCAATCCAAATTACACTTCGCTCGACAGTAAAATCCTGTACAGGTTATGTCTCCTGCCAAATACCTACTAAACCAACCCATAAAAAATAAAGAGTGAAGACTGTTTTATTTCAGCTTACGAGAATGTTTTATCATGTGTCCTTTTTGGCAAGTAAATAAACAGATCCCGAATGGCCGTGAGTGGCACCCTCCCAAGGAGCAGCACAATGACATTTAGGGTGTCAGTGTTTCTCTTTTTATCTCCACTTTTACTTTGTGGTCACCTCAGTCAGTGCCCAGTGGTACCACATCATAAAGCAGTTGCAGACATTTTCCACTTCTCCTGACACCTCCTCCTACATATACTATCCAAGAATGCTTGAACTCATTTGTTAAGATATAGGCCAAAGTAAAGCAAAAACATTTGTCATTAGTTGGCGGAAGGGTGCCCCAAATGTAGCCCTTGTGTTGGCTTAAAGGCTGAGTGTGTGTGCTAGCCAGCCCAGCTCATGTGGCTTGTGGGCAGGCGGCCAAGAGCAAGCGGCCTCCTACTGTTTAACGACAATAAATTTACTGCCCTACTCCATATTGCTCTTGTATTTTGTAAACAAGGTTAATGCCCCTTTTAATTGAGCACCTGGTGACAGAATATGACCTTGCTAGTGGTGACAGTTACCTGAACGACTGCATCTAACCAAGCAGTCTGTCCTTTTTTGGCTAAAATGTGTATCTGCGCAATAATTTGAAATCTGTGTCTTACTTCACATCGATAAACTCTTTCACACTCTTATTCCTGTGCATGTCTGAGTCAGATTCTATTTACTTTGCAGCAACTTTACATTGTTGCCATACACACTTTTTGACAAGTACATAGTTTTTGTGCCAGTTACCCAGTTAACTTTTTTCTCACTGGCAGAATAATTCTCACTCTCCTGTTTCTTTAAAGGTGAGAATTATGTATTTCTTATTTCATCTCACTTAAGTTTGTACTTATTCTCTAAGTAAAACGTAAAACCCTTTTATTAACACCTCAAAAGAGGGATTATGGCTAATTGAGCATTGTAGCCAGATAATTGGGCCCGAGGACCTATCCACATGGAGAGAATAACCCTCCTAGTCTGATTCTGAAAAAGAGACAAAGCCAGGGGGTGGAGTAATGTGAGTTAAGGGATTCTCACCAGCTCTTGTGAGAGCTTGTTTCACATACACAGCTCAAAGTGGGGCTAATAACTTAACGCTAGTGTGTTTTCACTCTTGAGGGGTCTTTCTCCTTGGAACCTAGAACATTCTCCCAGATCCCTCGGTAAGGACTCTTGAGGGACTTTGTTGAGCTTGCCAAATTCTTTACAAAGACGCTCTCTCTCTCTCTCTCTCTCTCTCTCTCTCTCTCTCACACACACACACACACACACACACACACACACACACAACAGAAAACTTCCTTAGACAAACTTGAAAGTTGAAGTAAAGTGAAATATTCTGCATGTTCCTTCTCAGCAGAGGGGACATTATCCAAGCTAAATGTATGATCTGGCATGTATACTCCATATTTCCAAAATTAGGAAGCGGACATTTATGAATATAAGTTTTCTTCCCTAAATATAAAGATTGTGGGTTTTCTGTGATATTCCTTTAATTGGATAACACTGACACTTTTATTTGGTTTGAACAGGAGTTCATGGCAGGAACAACTCTCTCAGTACCTGAACGCTTCGTTATTGTGTTCAGATTGTTGAGTGGTTAAGTCTGCCGCCTCTGGGGCCACATGGGATCATATCACACCTGAACTTTCTCTGCCTTCCCCACTTTGTTTCCCTCTCTGCTTTCCAACTGTCTTACTAAATATTTTTTTAAAATTCTACAAACAAATAAATGAACATCTCTTTTCTCCTGAGAATAATTTATTGCATTAAGTTTGATGTTTATACCTCGAGAAATACACATAAATACAAACATAGATAAACTACTGTTCGCTGGAATGTACACTTGAGAGCTGGAGCACAGTTTGCTCTCATCGTACTCTTACTAAATTCAATATGTTAAATTGATTAAAAAAAGAAAAGCCAAACAAGCATCTTCTCTGTGTCTCGTTGCCGTTGAATGCCTGTGCTGGGTAAACGCTGTAATTGACCATGGCATTTTCATCAATACTGGATTGCAGATTCCAACTGTGCATCAGGTACTAGCTGACCTGGAGTTTATTATTAGGAGACAAAGGAAAAACAAAAACAAACCAAAATGAACTGAAAAAACCCAAAGATTTCTAATACAGAGCACAAAAGTCAGCGTCTCAATGTTCCTACATGTACCCTGTGTTAAGTCAGCAGCTAAGCTAGTGGAAGTAAATGTAGCGCCACTAATGGGGTCTAGATCCTTCTGCTGTGACCCCTACAATCTCCCCCCCCACCCTCTTTTAAGACAAACAGCCCATGACTGCCCTTGACTCCTCCTCTGGTGCTACAGCTTGATGCCCCAGCTCTCTCTTGGTGTGACCCTTGGTTGACAGTTCTCGACCAGCCCCTAACTTAAGCTGCCTTTTACTAGCTCTGGTCTGATGACAGGGGCATCAGGTGATTACCAGTGTCGGTATGAGAGCACGCCCCCCAGCGGGAGTCCTGCTAGCGATCCTCCATTGCCTACAGGAAGAAATGGTCCTGTTTTTCCATTTCTACTACCTGAAAACTGTATTTTGACTCTGCCGAACAACACAATGCAAGCATAAAAGTGAAAGATGACATTTTCAACAGTATTATACTTTCAATTTAAAGTTTAAAGCAACATCTTTCAGATTCAAGTCCTGCTGGGGTGTTTCCATATTGGCTGAATTCAGGTTCACTCAAGTAGGAATTTTATATTACTGATGACTCTCTCTTTTGAGAGAGTAGTTCAAGTGTTTGGTCAGTAATTCAATCAGTTAAATGATGATACAACAGCAGAGTTTCTTTAAGGACAAGGGGGGATGCTTTGGTCAAATTGAAACCAAGCAGATTCCATTCATTGTTATAGGGAAGAGGAAAGATGGTATGAAAGCAGCAAGAGCATTGAGAATATCCTTGAGTTAGTTGGAAGAATAACCATCATTCAGAAATCATCACTCTGCAACTACACATAGGTGATGGCATGAGCATAGCAAATCAGGAAATATTTGAACAAGAATTCACTTTAAAAAAAAAGGACAGTTAAAATAATTTTAAAAGGCATTGATTGAAAAATTAATCAATAATACATTTTATCTAATTCAAGTCTGATGAAGTCTTGTCTTCCTATCTGCATTTGAACTCACTTGAAATAGTCCCTTGTGGCCAATATTCACTTTCTGAATTAAGCAAAGAAAGCTTGGATTGGCCATAAACCTCTTTTAAAGCTTATTGTCATTTTACGAAGGTAACAGCTATATTTTAAGTCCAATAAGTTGCTGTATATTGTTATATACACTATAATCTTGTATAAAACTGCACAGACATTGAAATACTTTCCAATTTACTTGCAACATAATTATTAGCAGTGTATTATGTATATGTAATCCTGTTTTTTGTTGTTGTTTTTGTTTCTTTTTGTCAATACAATTGGCAATACAACTGTACTCATACTGGTGATGGTGCGGCCAGGTTTCAGATTTAATAATGGGTAAGGATTAGATAGTATGCATTCTCTAACTGAGCTGCAGGAAAAGGTCACAAGGAAACATATGGGGAATAATAGGTAAAGGAAGACATCATAAGCCATTTGTATTTGTATCTACTATGTTGCATTCTGTTAATATCAGATAGCTTTCTATTGATGGTGAACTGTGTGTCAACCCTGGGATGAGAGCCAAATAATTCTGAAAGGTCAAAGATTTACTTTGTCTAAATTTCCTCCAATTTTGACTCATATACAAATAGTTTACAATTACTCTCTCTCTCAGTGCACAAGGAAATGAAACCTGGTCCAGCATCGCTGGGAACTAACCCAGCGTAACTGATTTAATGCTCCAAAAAATGACACAGTTCACTAAACCCCAGGAAATGCTAAGAGACCATACTAAATCCATTTATAGCAAGAACATAGAAATTAAATAAATGAAATTAAAAATAATGTTTATCAGTATTGGTATTACGTAGGTATTGCATAATTGATATATATAAAAAAGCTCAAATATAAATGTGATTTATTGAAATCTCTCTTCAGTTAGGGATATTCATTTCATATAAAACACCTCATGAGTGTTCACATCCTGTATGCCAGTAAATTTTTAAAACAGGGTCTGGGGATGCCCAGATGTCCCAGGAGGTCACCAGCAAAATGAAAAGTAGTTTTGCTTCTCTAGGCGTTTTTTCTATAAATGTTCTATGTATTAGTATAGTTACTATAAGAATGGACATTATCACATTTCACTGTTCCCCACTGTTCCCAGATAAACAGTTCTGCAGTTCTGCGCTAAATCAAATCTAAAACCCCAGATTTTCTTAAGTTACAGATGCAAAATCACCCTTGATAGGGGTCAGTAGCAAAACACACAGCCATTTTGGTGTTTATGCTATAAAAAATAAATAAATTGAGAAATCTGATTTAAATTCATTAGCCACTTAAAATAAGAGCATACAGTTGAAATGTTCCAGTTAATAGCAATATCTCTGACTGGTGTGGTTTAAGGCGTCAGACTGTATGCAGGGACCAATGGTAGCAGTCAGTGGTTAAACCACAGTAGCAGAAAGGTTAATACACTCAGCACATGTTGCCTCCTACAACAGGTGGTGCAGCACGATCGGCGGCTCCCAGCATTCCAGCTTTTCCATGCTGGTGGCCCCTGGTATTCTGGGATTTACGCTGCCTCCCCTCCTTTCAACCACAGAGGCCTGACTGACAAGCTAATCGTTGGGCTGGGATCCCCTCAGCTATTGATTCCACTGCAACACAACACCTCCCAGTCAATGAAACTGCAATATAATGCTTGAGCTGCAAAGAAAAGGGGAGTATTAGCGTGTTGAGCAACTGGAAGAAATTTGCTGCTGCTGCCTCCACTGCTTGCTCCTCCTTGCAGCTGCTGGTAGGTAGAAACAGAGCGGCACAAATAAAGTAGGGAAAAATGTGTCTCAGGGGGTAGAAGCTTGAAGGGGTAGGTTATTAAAAGCCACAAAGTGGAGCCCATGCTGGGCATAGAGAAATAGCCGCAGCATGGTAGAGGCACAATGGAAAAGAAGGGGGTCTGCTTTCTAAATTGTTCTAATCCTTTGAGTGTTTTATTTCACTCGGTTTTGTAGTTTGAAAACGCTGCCTTTGACTGTGCATATGCTTCGGCTCACCTACAAGAAATATAAATTTTGGAAAGACAAAACGGGACATTTACTGTTAAATTCAAAGGACAAAAAATATGTTATTCAAAAAGTGAGTATCTCGTAGTTTTCCAGATCTTACCAAACATGCATTTCTTTTATTGAACAAAAATACAAACAGAAATCTGTTGTTTTTGTCCTTATAGATTTTTATGTAAAACAATCTGCCAAACATATTTCACGAGCGATATCTGATCATGGCTTGATGCTCCATTTATAGTTTTTGGAATTCTACACCCTGCTTCTCTAATTATTGATCTGTGGGGCACAATGATGCAACAGTAACCACAATTAGTAGTATTACTGTTGGTTCCAGTCGTTTAGTCAAGTATCCAATTTCCATGCTGTGTGAACACTTAATTAAAACAAATGTGTTACAAATATATATTGGGGATCAACAGCCTTCAAAAAGCCTCTTGTGGCTTAGTGAGTCAATGCAACAAGGGAGATGGCAAATCAATGTTGTTGGTCACTTATGCCACAGGGATTTAATCAAATGAATACTGACGACAACACCCAGAGAGGCTGAAATTATAGCTAATAGCCTCTCTGGGAAAAAGACCAAACATACTTGAGTCAGGCAGTGCTGTTTATGTCCACTAAGACTTAGAAGCAATTCTGCATCTGTCAGCCACTCCCCTCATCTGAGACAAAATTCAAAATGATAAATCAGCTTCCAAAAAGCCTACAGAATATCAAGACTCAAACGTTAACGAGAATGGATAGGAATGTGCGTATTGGTCTCCGATGGGCTATCACACTTTCTGGTGTTTCCAGTGAGTGTCCATTTGAATTTCCACATGAGTAACAATGTACTTACTGTAGTGTCAGCGTGACCTCTTCTGATATTTGTGGCCTGTTTATCTTTGGTCTTAAACATGTCAAGATAATTGGCTGGATCATATCTAGATGCAGTCACGGCTGTGTTATTTGTTTCCCAGTATGACATACAGATGGTATATTAGTAGCATCTGTTGCTATATTGAAGCAGAGGTCAGGGAACTTCATGCAAATACACAGTATAGACACACCAACGTAGTCATTATAGACCGGCCACATGCAATTCTTTGAATAACAAAGCATTGTACCTCTGGTATCAAAATATATTCTCAACTTGACACCTGATGCACATCCAAATGTCAAAGGTTTCACCTACATTTCCTCCAGGAAGTTGTTAAAGACACAATACAGATGAACCCGGTAAACAGTGGCTATAACCAGGGCTGTACAATTGGTGCTAAGTTAATCGATAAATACTTACATGCCAATAATCAATCATGGTCATAAAGCATGTCAGCCTCCGGATGTCCTGTTGGCCAATATCACAGCAGCACGTCGCATTTCTGGTCTTGCTAGTTGTGTTCATGAACTCTATCTGATAATAGATTAAAACAAAAAGAGTGCAAAGTATAACAGTTTGAATAGTTTCATCGCTGTCAGTCACACATACATGCTGAAAAAAAAACTATGATTAGTGTGAATTAAAATGCGGTCTTGGTCTGAGGAAGCATTATTTTCATTCTGTGAAGTGGCAGCTGTGCACCACTGGGTCCTATTATTAAGATTCAAATGTTACGCTGTACCTTCAGCCCAGAGAGCATTCAAGAGTGTCACGCTCCGAGAGTGACACAATTCTCACAGTGGCCAAAATTAATGAATAGTATAATTTGGTGATGTATTACTCTCTGCTTGGAATGACAATTCACAATTAGATCCAATGATCGGACGCTTCACAGCAAGGGGCAGGTATGACAAAAGTATTGGCATCCAACCAGGAACCTGTCAATTATGTACAGATGGTCTGTTCACAAAAGTTTGGATTTTTTTCATACGCTACTACTGTGTTGCAAATGAGTTTGAATCTTCATGGGATATATTATACATATCAAACATATTTAGGATGATACATAATCTATTGAATAATAACTTTTTAACAATGAAAAAAATGTAACATAATGTTGAAGACTACCATGTTAACAGAATTCAGCAGTATTTACCATTTTCAAGATGCATGAAGAACAGCTAAGTAGGGATCAGAGGGACCCTCTTTTAGGACCCTCAAAGCTTATAACTCTCAGAGTGTCTGGGTCACTCAATTATTGAAACTGAAGCCCTCGTGGATGCTCAAAGGGGCCCTTCTCTCACTGAAACTTTTACCAATAAACGTTAGTGTTTTTTGTGGTTAGTTTTGATGAACAATTTGTGGTGACTGAAGCCCACCCTTGGCAAAGGCAAACCTCTCTCAACCGTGTTCTAACCAGTTTGTCGTGTTCAAGATAATGAAGGAATCAGTAGCAGATGGTTGGTGCACCATAAATAGCAAAGGTAATTAGAGAGGCTGTCAAAATAGAAATGTGCTGTTGGTTCAGGTAAGAAAAATGCAACCAAATCTGTAAAAAGATGGCCCAAGGTTACTCAAGGTGCTATGCAGAATCCCTAGTACAGCACATGTGATTGGCTAGTCTTCAGGAGTCCAATTACTGGTTAGTTACTTTTTAGAAATCTTAGTGTTATTTGGGACCCCTTTGCCAGAAGATTAGTTAGTTTATATGGAATGTGTTATTATGTGAGTTTATAGCCAGAAAATCAAAATGTTTTGCCTGATATACAGTGTCAGTAATTCTAGTTAGTTAAGTTAACTTCTCTTATCACCTAACTGCCTAAACCTGAGCATCTTTGTATTTCTGAGGAGGAATGTTTCTGCTCATATATCCACTTTGGGACCTGGTCCCAAAGTGAAGAGCGACACAAATGATTACTAAATGACATTTCAAGCAAAGAGTATCAAGAAAACACAATGAGAACGAGTTGCAGTCCCTTGAAATGGTACAAGGAAGTCGTGCTTTGTTTATATATATGAACATTGTCTTTGAACCCAAGTAGACAGTGATAGGCTTTGGCAATTTTGCTGAGATATATCCCATATGTTGTACTGGAGCGTACAACCTTATAACTCAAGGTTGTGGACATTTTAAGATGGGCCAGTCTGTGATTTATCCCGGGGTAATGCACTTTTAACTTCACAACAAATGTGCATTAATAGAATAAAAGTACTTTAGTCGTTTCTGTGCATTAGCGTAATCCCTATTTTACATTGTGCAAATAAAATGTGATGCCCCATGACTTACAGTTTAATGATGATACCACCTATTATGTTTTTCTCTCTCTTTCTTTTTTTTTTGAATTGTTTTATTTTGGCACCGGCTTCAGAATCTAGGTTATGGTTTTTCAGGGCACTCTCAGAGAGACCTGGGCCAAAATATCTTGCAGTAAAAGAAGGCCTAACTGTTTTGTGAATATGCTTTATATTCCCTGTCCCCTAACAATGAGCCTAAGGTCTGCATAAACAGTATTGCTCCGACAACATTTTTCAGCCCTCAGCCATTTCTAGGGCAAGCTCGGACCCCTGGGAGTTTACAGAAATATCTGAAATATCAGAGTGGCTGGCTTTATGTGAGGCTTACCTTTGTTGTTTCCAAGGGCCACAAAAGTCAACTGGAGCTGTTCGACAGCTGACAGCAAAGGGTTATGAAATTCCTCTTATTTGCAGTTTTTTGCAATTGGCAGCATTTCACACCTACTGTTCTTTAACACAGAACAGTGGCAATATTTCATTTGTAGTTCATGGGCAAATCATGTAATGTTCCTTAAATAAGTCATCAGTTTTATTCAAGCACTATAAATGAAATAATGAAATATTGAATAATGAAATATTATTGTAAATAATGAAAAGTAAGATCTAATAATACAAGTGAAAGGGATGGTTTCTTTGTGCCTGGTATGACTAGAGGGAATTTGACATGAGCATCCAGATTTCACAAATCCACCATAAAACAGACTCACACAATTCTCATCCACATGAGCGATGATGCTATTCCTATAATCTCAGACATCTTAGTGCAGATTTGTGTACATGAATATTTCTTGCTCCCCCTAAACAGACGCAAAGGAGCCAAATCTGTTTTCTGTGAAGGCATAAAGTCAAACTTTCTGGAACTGCTTCATCAACAATAAATAGGAAACCAAATTTACAGACATTGTGAGACCTCCCAGGATGAGAACACATAAGCTATGGTTTTCCTGTATTTTCTTCAATTTTAGGGTCCATAAAAACTAAATTCCGATTTTTCTATTTCAGTTTTAAGCCGCGGTACTTCTAATTCCAGTTGATCTTGTGCTCAGGTGTAAAGATGAATAGATCCCCTGTAAAATGCAACAGTGACAATAGGTTTTCATCATTTCTGAGTGAGGGCCTCGTAGATAAAGAATTGTCAATGCTACTCTGCTCTTGTAGACAATGACATCTAACCAGCACACTGTTATAGGAGGCAGTGAGGGATAGCTGTCCTTTGTAATCAGCAGCCAGGCAGGATGTTAGACTGTCTTCAGTGGTTTCAGGGCAGAAGGAGCTGCATGTATGTAACCTACATGACTATAATCAAGAATAGGAAAGAGGCTTGACTGGACAGTCCTCTTATATCCTCTATGGTTTTTGAAAGACCAGATGCTTCAATATTTATCTTGTGTAACATCTGGGTATCTTTTACAATGTAAAGATCATTTAAATTGACGGTGCAAGATCCAGCAATCTGGAGACAACCAATTTGTTTCTTCATTTAGTACCAATTTGAGACAGCTGATAGATTTTCAAATAGTTAAAGTTTGAGTAAAAACCTACAAAAGCGGTTGTTCCTACAAAAGCCTTTTGTGCTTGTGGCACCCTTAGAGAGTTGGACTGAACACTGTCAGCTGAAGTACTAGATTCCTAGCCTGTGGCTAATTTGAGATCCAGTTTTGAACTGTGTGAGAAAGAGCTTTTTCTTTGAATCTTTCTAGGAGCCAAAGCAAGCCTAGGAGCAAAACATCATTAAAACTGCGGCAATGCAAATATTTCATCTGTTTCCAACGCCTTTGATAGGTCGATGAGTAGGGCAGTAAAACGATGCCTGCTATCTACTGTATCTACAATATCATTTACTACCAGGGATGCAGCTGTAATGGCATTGTGTTTATGCCTGATATTAAGGTTGGACTTAGTTATAAGGTTCTCACTTACTTAGGAACTGGCAAAGGATTATATATTATATTTAATTGGTCAACTTCAAAACCAGGACCCCGATCACAGAACGTTCATCATGAATTTGATTGAGGTTGATTTCTCCTCTTACTTTCTTTCTTATTATCAAAAGATGATTGTCTGATTTTCATGTTTCTGTAAATTTCGAGGTTAGGTTAATTGACACGACTAGCAATAAAGCAGAGAAAGCCTTAAAGTTCTACAGTGTCTAACTATGAACACTTGAAATGTCAGGCATAGCACAGCAAATTACTAATTTCCTGGCTGTGTGTATGGCAGCAGGAAGTTAGAGATACATCCTCCCCTCTGGCCCATGGGAAGGAAACTGTGTGAATGCAGAGGAGATCCTCACTGACCTCTGTGAAGAGAGTCAAGGCTTGACCTTGAAGCCTAGCTGAC
>CABFOQ010036983.1:0-14541 GCA_900660455.1 Gephyroberyx darwinii | reverse complement strand
GCTGCTCAGGTGGCTCCCGCATCTCCTGCTGGGTCTGCTGCTGGGTCTGCTGCGAGCTTTGCTTCCCCGTTGGACCCTCAAAGTAGGCATAGTTAATCTGGCCGCAGCCCCTGAAGCTCCGGCGGCTAGGGACTCCATAGCGAAAGTGAGACGATTTGGGACACTGGTCAGGCACCAAGCACCGGCTGTCGTCTGAACTCGTGAAGAATTCTACCTCGTTGTCCATAGCCTGCTCAGGGGAGATGTCCGTCTGTGCAGGGAGGGGGGGTAGAGGCTTGGAGCATCTGCCTGGCGTCTGCGGTGGACTGCTGCGCTCATAGACGGACAGCCTCTGGAACGAGGGGACCACCTGGTCGTCTTCAGCAGGGCTCGGGGTTGACGGTTCAGCGGTGCAGGACAGGGAGAGATGGGTGGGCCTGGACTTCTTAGGGGGTAATCTCTGTATGCTGGGGCTATGTTTCTGTCCTGGAGGAAGGAGACAACAAGGAGAGAGTAATTATTGAGATTGAGATTTGATCAACAAAAATCATGATGTCAAATTTCATAATCACAAAACGTTAAAGTTAGGTGTCAAGAAAGTGCTTTGAAGAGGTTTCCTATGAACATTTTGGTTGTGTTGTGTTTGGAGGTCATACACAAACACAAAATTATTAGTTGTGAACACAAAACCATCTCTCACATTTTGGTTAAACATTCCCATGTTTAGATCAGGGCTCCCAGCATGCTCTGCCTTTCGGGAAAACCGCTCACTAAGTATGTAGCAGCTGGTCAAAAGTACAACTCAGGGGACACATGCACTGTGGCTTTGACTGACGGTTTGTAGAGTGGGTGGATCCAGCACTTACTCTCGTAAGTTAGAGATGGTGTAGGTGGCACCTGTTGCTGAGCACGGGAGTTGTGGTCCACGTGTGCAGGGTCCATACTGAAGTACAAGCTGCGAGAAAGAAAACAATGCAACATTAATATCAGCCTTACCAATAATCCTGCTACTTTGCTACTAACAATGTTGTGCAGATTTCAACCATCTTCCATTTCTGAGCACTCACTTGTCCAGCTCATGGCGATAGGTCCATGAGGGTTTGGATCCAGCCATGCTGTGACAGTAGCTGCCCCGCAGGAAGGGGCTTTCTGCGAGAAAACAGATCTCCTGGGCAGTCAGGCCCGCTGTGGACATGCTCCAGGCACACTCGGGTCGCATCAAAGGCAGGAAACACTCAGATCATCCGGCTGACCGCCACTGCTTCTGGTGTACCTGTAAAGAATCAAGAAACAAGACATGAATGACGGTGAAAGAGGGCTGGAAGCAGAGGTGAAGAGGTGCAAAACATGTGAAAAATCCCTTCTAAAACCAGAACCAGACAACCAGAGAAAAACCTGACATCAGAATGGAGGCCAAAATACAGAATCCTCCTCTCCTACTCTCCATCTCCTGGCCCGACTCCTTAATAAGAGTCGTGGCCTTGGGCATGAGACGACAGTCTCCTCGGCTCCTCTGACTGAGGAACGACAAACGCTCAATTTGATGGACTTTAGGACACTGCTGCCCTGACAAGCCCTGGGGACAGAGTACGCTGTCACACATAATGATCTGGCCAGAAGGTTTTACAAACTCAATGAGCAAGCTAGAGACTTCAAAAGAAGAGAGTGTCTGGTGAAGACCTTGACCTAAGACCTAGAGACTTGGGCGCTTTCATTGAGTGTACCGATTTTTAAAAAAATTGTTCTTCAAGTCTACTTGGAGAACTACTTCCAGCACCACACCTGAAATACAACACTTCTCTTGGTAAAACTAAATCTAAATGCCATCCTCTAATTTTTAACAAAGTGGAAAGCTAATTGATTTTTACAAAGTGGAATGATCATCTGCACTTTAACCTATTTGATAAGTACTTGCAAAACAAAACAACCTTGTTCATACTCAATAAATCACAAACAGAAGTGTTTCAATGGGCATTCAATGATCCTTACACTTCACCTATAGCCAGGGTCTCTTTGATGTTGTTTCAATGCAATCAGTGACCTTAAAACGCCTAAAACTGCTAAAATCTTTCTCTCGGCCTGAGCAGCAGAGGACAAGGCTGCTGTTGTTACTAGAGGTAGACCTGGTGTTATGTCAAATGACCTGGATGTTCGTGTCAAATGTATGTCAGGGCTGAGTAAACAATACATACAATGCACCACAGCAATATACCGGAAGGCAAAAAGGAACACTGATTTTGGCGGCTTCCTGGGTGAACTTGTTGCCTATGACGTTTCTTAAGTTAAGTGAAGTTGAATGAGGTTTGGAAAGTCACAAAATGTAAAGTTTGTAAATGTAAAGGAAGCAGAGCCTTAATATTTTCAATAAAGAACAGATATCAGAATAATGAAGCAAGACTATCATCAGTATATGGTGTTTTAATTGTGCAATACGCATGCATGTATGAGTAACTGCGACACCAGCCATGAATTGCTGCATTTCGTCCAGTGACTTAAGTGCACTAGCAATATTTCAAAATATTTCAACACTATTAATCCTTATATTTCAGAACGCAGGATAACAGGTGCATAATAATCTTGATGTCATCCCTGTTGGGGACCACAAACGAGGTGTGTGTGCACCCCCGGAGACGTGCTGTCCGCCTTTAAATGTTGGGAGTGATGACTGAGGAGTTCACGGCCCCTAGCTCCTTGTCTCCTAGGAGCAAATGTCCAGAGAAGGGTGTACATTTATATGATGCTTAGACAGCTGGTGAGAAACAAAGCTCTAAAACAACAGGAAGCTCGAGGACATCAGCCCGAGCCAAATTGCCCAACAAGGCATCCAACCCCTCTGCCCAGGGCTGCCGATTCGGTTCGGCGGGGACGGGAAGCAACCTGATCCTCGATAATGAACCCCCGGGGGCCCGCGCTTCCTCTCGCAACAGGTGCAGAGACAGTTCATCCTGCCAGTTAACCATAGGAACATTTACAGGCAACAGGATTAAACAAATGATGTGTAGTCATGGAGAGCATTATCCCTCTGAAGCAGGAATTTGTACGCAGTTCATTTCAGAGCATTTGGCCGGAGTACGTGGGCACGACCTCTCCGTTACCACGTGGCTTATAGCTGGACGGTGTTCTTACAGGATGTGAAAATACTGACAGATGACACGAGGAGGAAATTCGGAGCACACAGGCTCCAAATCCTAGCGTGCTTTTGATAGGACATTAGGTGCACACAGCCCTGTGAAGGAAGCAGTTCACACCCCACTCATGACACCCCTGCAGCGGTTTCCGAGCAACCATACCCGCTCTACCTGTGAGGCAAGCAACCAGCGCGCGCGCACACCCCCTCACTTTACCGGATTGAGATAATAATGGTTAAAAGCCCTCTAGCAGGCAGGTGACTCACACCACAACACACAAGTCAGCTATTTGACAGGTCTAGGAAATGATGAAATGGAGTGGATTTTTCCTTTTTGTTCCAAGTGAAAAAGAAATAAAACAAAAAACAATATTATGTTATAACGTGAAAATAATCATACACGGTTACTGGGTTATGATTGATCCAAGGGTAATCAGGCAATAAGGGGATTTTCTCTTTTCATGTAAGCAATAAGGTTATACATCATAAATCTAGTGAATGTTGACATGTATTTCGTTTTTCTAATTTTGTCATACATTTTTAACCATCTTGAGTTGGGCTAAATGAAAATGTGCCTCGCCAAAATGCTACCTCAATCTCGCTCCCTGAAAAAAAAGACTACATCATAAAAAATAAAAAAAATAAAAATGTATAAGTAATTTATCTGATGTGGTTAGCGTGTTGTCACCAACATACAAAACAAGAGACAGTCTAGGGTTAGGGCATATATCAGACATTTCAAATTATTTTCTGAACTCACCTAAATATCGCACTTTTCCACCGCTGTCAGACCCCAACAGTGCTCTTTCGCAAAATATAGCTCCTTGGTTTCTGTGTTACTAAAAAAAAATATAATTGTGTAAGCCTCAGTCTTTCTATTGCATCAGGGACAGGACGCCAGCGCAGTGGCGATACTCTAACTACAATGAGACACTTTTAGATAGTCTAGTATTGTTGTGAGCGATGTTCTTTTAAGCTCCACCACACTACAAGTACGCACTGGCCCCGCCTTTACACACTTGCCCTTAAAGACACAGCTTGTATTTTACAAGCCCTGCCAGAGCAGTATTACTCCACAGAGTCAAGCATATGGATTGCAGAATCAACCTTGAACATACAGAGGGCTTGTTTAAGCATAGCCTATGTTAACTTGATATGATCAAAGTCTGCAGCACTTCATTTATCTCTGCAGGTCTGAACCAAACAATGCAGTCAACTGATAAACTATCCCAGTGCTGCGGGGACACACAGTACTACAGCCCTATTTCAACCCCTGCAAATAAAGAAGCAAGCCATGCAACTGCTGGAGGAAAACATTAAAATCCAAGATCAGCTGAAAAATGAGGTGTGGAGATTTGATTCTGCAGCTAGATCATATCAGATATATTTCAGCTATGTTACCCAAATGCATGCTGCAATGTGGAAATATAGACATATGCATGCAACACCAACGTCATTCCTGGAACTGGTTCAGAGGTTGTCTGCAGACCTTTGACTAAAGTAATAATTGGTTGCGATATCTCATTAAGTGTCATAATAACCCGCAAATGTAGTCATAGATTCATAAACGAGAGAGGGACGAGGTGGAAAAATAATTGCACAAGTCCGAGGGGAGACAGAGGCAGTGTGAGGATGGCTTAAGGGGAGATAAGAAAGCAGGCACAGCAAACACGGCCAGAAACACTCTTATCTCTGCCGGTGACTGAATGGATCCCATATTGTTTTGCTTATCAGATCACTGTGGGTATTTTCTTTAGCTGGACCTGTTCTCTGTTTACCTGGCTGACTGTTTTCATCTGAAATACAAGTTAGCAACACAATGTTAATAGGTCAGCTAGACGCCAGGATCCACACACAGAGAGGCTCAAATGAAATCACAGTTTTGTTCCAGTTTAGGGTAATAACTCCATTTCTAGCCACTTAGCCTACTTTATCTCGAGTGGTATTGTGTTAACTGTGTCACTTAACCTGACTGCGCTAAACAAACCCATACACTCACATGCATGCTAACCAAACACAGCAGTACAATAGCTACAAACAACTAGCCTGTTGACTCAATAGTGGCAGAAACCAGAGGTGTGTGTGGAGGGAACAGACTGTTCTTGTGCTAGGGGTTGGTAAATCCCCATGGCTTGCCTTGGCCCCCGAACCTAACAGGCTTATCATTAGATATTTGGCCCTCGCGGGGACCAGGCTCCCTCTAATCCCCCTTTATAATTTCAAGCACATTTTTCACATTCCTCTGGGCCAGTTGTGACCAGCAGGAGAAAGGGGTATTTGTGAAGTGCTGCTAGGTGAGCTTGTTACTTTGTACCGTGTGTGTGTGTGTGTGTGTGTGTGTGTGTGTGTGGGTGAGAGAGAGAGAGTGAGAGTGAGAGAGAGAGAGAGAGAATTACATTCACCAATTACCAGGATTTTGACCAGATGGATGGTACAGACAATACTTACCTATACACAAAAAGGTGAAAATTCAAAAAGTAAAGAGAAATTTAAACACAATCAAATTTATAAAGTGTGTGTGTGTGTGTGTGTGTGTAATGCTAGAGTCCAACATAATCACATTTACTGCACTGACTCTGTTATCAACGCTAGTAAGAGTCACTCCATTTGTAAACTGAACAGAAAGATGATTTTTTTTTTTCATGTGAGGACTCAGTGGGATAAATAGACTCTGCCTCCAAACGGTCTCCCCTCCCACTTGCCCACCCTCCTTGCGAGCTGCTGCGTGTGTGATGTCATCACCCACAGGAAGCGCCTTATAAAGTTAGTCAGGGAGGAAAGATAAGCTGGCACATTCGGGAGGGAGCTGAGAATATGAGATGGCATGTTTGAAATCCTGTCAGAGAGGATATCCTTCTCAGGAACAATTACTTAAGACTTCTCTTTGGTTCCATCTGATGACTCACCGACCGACTGACCCTGATCCACCACATCCATTACACCCCCCTCCCAAAAAAAAAATCACACCTCCTTCCCCCTCAGCCGCTCTCGGAGCAGCGAGGAATTCCCCTCTGTGGCTCACGCTCCGGCACAAGGGTTTACTTCTGGAATGTCGCTACAGCTGATTGCTATGGATTCCTCGCAAACAGGAAGGGTGGAGTTTATTGAGAAACGGGGCAAAACTCCATCATCGGTGTAAATGATTTATTCACTGCGGGGAGGTCACCGGGCTGACGGTGACTTAGGTGACTTAGGTGCATATCCAGCCCGTGACCAAAGTTCACACAGATATAAACACAGCAGCAGACGGTCTAGTTGTGTCGTGAGGTGATGTCAAGGGGATGTTACGCTGTAAAGATGGCGAGGGGAAAAAACACTTTGAATTGTCATCTCGCTCTGTACATCTTGTTTTCAGAGGGTGGTTACCGCGAGTACAAACCATGACAGTCGATGTCAAACTATCCGCAGAGACATACAACAGCAACCAATGGAAAGAATGCACTTGTCACTTCGGCGTGACTGTATTCTGTCCTCAGAAACCATACTGGAGAATAACTGTGTCTTCAGCCGGGTCCAGCTGCGAGGCCCGGGCTGACACATCACCGTGTATTATGGCTGGATAGCGGTTCTGTCTGGCAGACCCGCACAGACTTGGCTCCTGCCTTGGAAACAAAACACAAATCCCCAGGCAACAGGCTGTCATCTCTCGCTAAAATGTAAATACGAGCATATTACAACACTTCTAGTTGCTAACCATACCACGCTCTGAAGAGCCTTCCAGCTGCCTCACTTATTAATCACTTCCTTTATTGGGGCGTTTGGGATTGGTAAGACTTTTGGGAAATGGAGGGATTTCGTAGTAACTCACTTCACACACAGGTACTTCTATTTCAATACACAATATAATCAAAAGCAGCAATAGTGAGTCATCGTTGCGTTACACATTGTTGTGTTGAGCCGCAGCCCGCTGTTAGTAATGGATGGAGCGAGCCAGTTCTCCTCCTCCATGATAACAGGGTGTGTTTAGTCTCCAGGACCCGAAGATCAATTCAGACACAGACTGGGGGAGTTCCTGGCAGGCGCACATCCTACGATGACTGTCCGATGAGACGGAGCAGAAGTTATGGTGGTGCTCGTGATGACACCGGTATTAGTGGCTCTGCCGTTGAAGCTGCAACAATCTTTAAAATATAAAAACTACTTTGAGGAATTTGAAGAGGAGTAAAGAGAATAGCGCAGTCACACAGTCACACACACACACACACACACACACACACACACACATCTGTGCCTGATGTTTGGGAGAAGCTGTGAGACAGACAGCTGTGGTCTGATTGAGAACGTCACGCTGGACAGACTCTCTCAGCCTCCTGGTTCACGGCCAGCAGGACCGACCCAGATGGAAGCTGGACCCTAATATGCCTTGTTTCCGGGCCGTTCGGCACCTAGTACTCTGCTTACAGTATATCTGCCTGGCTATACTGTATTGAATCCTGAAGGGACTCACAAAGAAATGTAATGTGTGTATTGTGTTTCAAACGGCCAAAACAGGAGTTTCTGGCAGTCGGCCGATGAGTATCCCAGGTTTTTCCGGTGTTTCTGATGGCGGTCTTCAGGGGACGAAGTCAAGGCTTCGCTTAATGTATCAATCTATTAATCTTAAGTAACGGCTGATTGCTGGGGGAGTTCACTCTCCTCCTGCTTTCCTGCTTCAGCCTCACTCATGGGATATATTGCAAACACAGACGCACACCAGCCCAAGCCCCCGGCTCTGCTGATAAAGATTTCAGATGTTGTGTCCACCCAGGAGATGGAGAGCTTCACCTTCAAAGGGGGGCACTGCTAATGGACTGAGGTATAGATCAATATCCACGAGGTTAAGAAAGCACCGCTCTCTAGGTACCCCACAAGGAGAGAAAAACACATGTTCGCTGAGGCAGCCCACAGATCAGCGAGATGAGCGAGGCTTGTTTCTCCATTTGTGTTTGTGTGCGTGCATGCATGTGTGCATGTTGCAATGCGTGATGACAGCGACTGACTCATCCGAGGCAGAGTATGTGCTTTGTCAGAGCGCCTTTTGTTCCATTCACAACTGGATTGAGGACTTCTGATGCAGTCAACCGGGCGACCCGACCTGGCGCTGGCCAGCGAGCGGCCACATTAACTCCTCACACCGGAACCGCTCCGGCTCACTGCTCGCGCAAACCTCTTAACGGGTGAGCCGACGGGTCGAGGAGGAACGCAGATGAGGCCCGGGCTCTCGTTTTTCCGTTCCCTACGAGCAGGTCGGTTGTGTCGACGCATTTGTTCAGGGCAAAATATGGTGCTCCGGGGAGAGATCCACGCGTGGGTGGAAATGCACGGTCTCGTCCTGAACTCAATCACAAGGGTATTAGGACTGGAAGAGCCTTGGGGCTGCATGCCGTCTGCACCACAACATCACTTGTGTCTGACCTCACATGAATTAATGCTAAGTCACACTACAGCCCAGGAGCAGCTTCATACTGAAAGACTGGATCGAGTTTCGGTTGTATCCCTTTACCAAACATATAAAGTATAATAATATATATATTACTACACATAACATTTATGTTTAACTATTATATTATATATATATTGATGTGACCATATTTTCCTATATTTCTAAACTTGTTACCAATTGAAAAATGATCAAAGAGATGATGTTTTCTACACTGCGGTGTTGCCAAGACGCACCAAGATACACCAGCAATTTAACACCAGCAATCCTGTTTTGTAAATCTAGCTCTGGATGGAAAGAACACCGAGAGTCAAGTTTAAATAAAGACTGTAATTATCTCCGAGCCAGAGGATTATTCTCGGCACTGAGGAAAAATAATAGGTTATTGCTGCGAAACATCCTCTTTGAATTACATAAGTGAAGCCAGAAGACAAAGTAAAACCTCTCGATGTGTTGAACGTCATGCTCGTGCTTTGTTCTGAAGGCGAGCTAGCTTCTCTCTACGGTAAATATAGCAGATTGGTGGCTCTGCAGTCACTGAGACAAGCAGCTTCTGTCTGAAATGAAGATGAAATGTAGAATTAAGGGTTATTGGGCCTTGTAAATCAAACAAAACCCTCGGTTTATTCTCGCCTCGTTTCCGGCCTCCAGCAAACCCCGGAGACGCTGTCCTCCCCGCTCTCCTGTGGTCCCTGGCAGGAAGTAAATCAGCCAGGGAGCCGCCCCAGACCAAACACTGCATGGGCCTCTGGAGCCTCAAGGTGTGGGCGTGTGGGAGGCGTCCCCACGCCCACGGGGCACAATGTGCTTGTTACTTACCGTCAAGTAAAAGAACAGATTTGGCTGTATACACAGACGTGCACACAAACGCACGCTAAAATAAGTACACACACACACACACACATATATATGCAAACAGACAGTCAGACATAAACACACTCTCAAACGTTTTCTTTTTCCCATTTGCCACCACAGACACTTTCAAGTCAATATAGTCTGTATTTACACCCACAAATAGGATGAAGCCTCTGGAGCAGCAGTGAAGCTCCCTCTCTACTTATATTACAACATTTGCAACCCTTTCCTGAATTTCCTTACTGAAAAAAAACATCCAAGTCTACAGACATCCATTACATTTCACACTCTGCTAAGAGATATCATACTCTCTGACCTCAGGCTGCCTTTGTCTTAGGGCTGACTTTAAACAGGGGATCACGTCGAGGTGGTTAGGACACATTACGACATTAAGACTGTTTGGAAGAGCCTTGCGTGTTATCTCGTGACCCGACAGACCCTGAGTGCGTCAGCCCTCTGCACACATTTTCAAAAGACTATCTGAAGCAACAGCATGAGATAAAAATGATTTCTTCAGTTATCTAAAGTAAAAAACGGTGTCCTCCTTCCAGTTTAGTAGAAAGCCAGTTCTGTTTTCTCAGAGCATCAGGAAAAACATTGAAGGGTTCTCCGTTTGAGATATCTGCTCCCAAATAAGCCTGATAACTATTCTACCTTACGATGGAATAACACCCATGCAGCGTAAACCTCAAGACAAAGCTTCAGATTAAAAGCATGTGGGCGAGTATCTGTGTGTGACATTTGAGACATCCCTATCAGTATCCTTCATTTAGCCAGCCACCCTTTTACCAATCATTTTCCCTTCAGCCACCCTGACTGCTGGTGATAGCCTGGTCCCATCTGTTCCTCAGCTCTTATCCACAGGCAGGAGGGAGTTTCGTGTTTACATGAAGCCGCCGTTTCAGGCCACTGTGTCATAAACGAGGGCGAAAGACACACAGAGTGACAGACAGACAGACGGACGGGGAGACGCGCCGTCGCCGAGTGTTTACTCAGATTAGACGGTAAACTGAAAATGGAAACACTGACCATGACAGAGAGAGACACAGACAGGAGATGGGGTGACGATGACGAGTCAGTTAGCTGGTATGTGTGAGGAGAAATAACGTCCGCTTTGAAGCACAGGTTTGACACATTACGGGTTATTATAGGTTTCTGCTGTTTGGATCAAACTGTACTGTTGTGGAGTACGCTGTGATCTTCTCCCCGTTAATTGCAATCCTTTTTGAAGTCGGCTTGCAAAACGTTCCCACCAGGACCGGCTGATTAAGGTCACGCTCATTACTGTGTTCAGACTGGCTCCTTTGAAATACCGGGCAGGAATGCTGCACAACGCCAAACAAATCCATCGGAAATCTTTCAGACTTTTTAATCTCTCAGATTAAGACTCGGCGGTTGAAATGAGTGTTTATGCTGTTTGCGGTTTGAGGGCGTAATAAGAGGCAGGATGTAAAGACATTTTCATATACTTTGAGCTGCAGCCTAAATGCTTATCCAGTGACATATAATAACCTCCCACTGAACACTAGACGTCTTTTTTGGCTGTGTCGCCCGGTTGTAGACCGAGCATTACAGCAGTGTTATATATTGAAACAATGCACAAACCGCTGTAACTATCAGAAATATCAACCAGAGAAGAGAAGATAAAGCTTTAAATTTCACTTTTAAACCCTATGTAGCATCATTTCATACACACTATAAACCATATAGACTGCGGTACTGCAGAGTATTTACCATTTGCACAACAGAGGGAAAGCATGGGGGCTCTAGCAACACTCTCCCAAACTCTGCTGAGCACTAACTAGTGGATGCATACCAAACTCAGGCCAGATAAGATTGTCAGTCATTGAAAGGGGTCCAAGCCACCCAGCTATTCCTCCCTGTTCCAACAGCTCCTTTCAGGGCTATCTCCTCTTGTCCCTTTATCAGGACAGGAAGCACCCAACCTAGATAGATGACAACAGCTCTGCTTCCCCTGGCGTTGCACTACCCCGGGTTATTGCGTCAATAGGAACTAGACAAAGGATCCTGGAACATGAACATGCTGAGATTGTGTGTGCGTATGTGTGTGTGTGTGAAAGAGTGAGGGTAGGATAAATAACGTCAGTGCAGGACGGACAACAGAGCTTGGCGTACGAGCGGCACTTCATGGGAGCATGTCAGCATACTGTTGGCACTCTATGTGAGAAGAAGCAGGCTCTTAAGGAGACATGACACTAGTAGCGACCTGGCAGACGCCCAGGAGAGGACTGGATTTTGCACTGGGAAGTAAAGACAGAACTGTGATGGACGTGCCGGCCTGCACCTACAACACCTTTGCTTGTACAACAACACATGCACCACTCCCTGCTGCCTAGCTAGGCCTTTTGTGTTTGCTGGAACGTTTGCACAGGCACATGTGTCCAGGTGACGTAATGCAGCTTTCTCATGTGACATGGCGCCGAGCCGATGTAGTATTGAGTGATATTTACTCGTTCGCTGCGGCCAAGAAGCGGAGAGGAATTTCTGGGCCCGAGTGTTCGCCGACTCTCCCGCGGTGATTCAGATGGAAAGAGGGAGTTAGAGAGAGAAAGAGAGCGAGGGAATCTGAGAGAGGATGGATCAGAGAGTAGTCACCGGGGTGAGACAGGGGGAGAAGCCACCCACACTTACCACAAAGGCTTGACTCATGCTGTAGCTGGGCTGGCACCCGGCTGTGGGACAGGGACACTAGCCCGGGTCTCCTCTCCACCATGCACAGATGGGGCCTCAGAGTAGATGACCTATCGCGGTCTGACATGACCATCACTCCTAATAGTGCTTCAGCGGGGGTGTGTATCATGCTTCACCGATGACTAAGCTATCTACCAAGCTTTTATGTGTCTCACCATTTCATTGATCTTTCTTACTTTATGTTATTCCAGCTACAGAAATATTGACGGATACTGTCTGTTATTGTGTTTGGACTACACCAGTCCCACAGTGTTGACAAGGCTGCAGTGTTTGGCACATGGTGTGCTTGTTATTGCACTTCACCCTAATCTGTCATATTCATGTTGCATAACAGGGTCATTCACTTCTGAGCTCCGGTCAGCGAGAATGGGACAAACTCTCTTACTCAAGAGGGACATCGCTTTCCTCACGGCAGAAGAACAGACCTAAGAGGAAATTCAATAAACCGGGCTGAGCGTTTCACATTAACGTCGTCCCAAGTGAGCGGTCGATCTTTTACTGCTCCTACTTACTTGTACCACTCTGTGTTTCAGTCAAACGTGTTCAGCTTCCATACCTGATCCTCCCAAAGAAAGACACATCGTGAGCTCCGTTTGTTTCAGCCCTTCGTCCCTTTTCCTGTTTACGCCTCACGCTGTATTTACAATCCCTCTGCGGTACACTCTGTTTTCTTCCAGCTCGTACAGTATAGCCAGCTGATAATATCCTCCCTCCTATGGACACCGAGATAAGAGATGTTGCTTACGGCAGGCAGAATAGCCAACGTGCACTCTAACCAAGACAAAACAGACAATGTGGTGTATGAATCTCAGCTCTACAGGCGTTTACTGGTTGGATAGGGTGAAATGTCTCCTCTGTCTGAGGAAGCCACACAACAGAATATGAAATGTATACCAGATGATTACTCAACAACCCAGCAACCCAGGGCAAGGCGTGTTAGTCACCACCATATTATATCAGGTGATGGTGCTAATGTTAGCATGAGTCAGTTAGGTCAAATGCAGAAACTAGTGAATGACAGTCAGCTGGCTAGGAAGTAACAGTTCAGCACTAGGGGGCTTAGAGACGTCCATAGAGCGGTGCAGGAATGAGTCCTAAACCCCGGAAGGGAGTTAGCATTTTTCCACTACGGGTTCTGGCACCTCATCTCGAAGTCAATGGGTTTTTTGAATGGGTTTTTGGTTAGATGCCTGAAATAAGGTCTGTGGTTAACACAAGCTTAAGAGGTTTTCACGTTTTGTTCTACGAGATAAAATACGTCAGTTAATACCCCACTGGTGAATTTTGAAGCTTTTACGTGTCTTAAAAAAGGCGGTTGCTAACAAGTGGCTAAATGAGACTACAGAGGTTGTCGGGGACATTGAACACATCACGCCGAACACGGTAACTCATCTCCTCACTAGTCCGCCTTTACAGCCTCTAGTTGTGTTTCTACTCTTCCAAACTATTCTAACTCAAACTTTCCAACTTGTAGATTTATCAGTTTATAGTATTTTTAGTGGTGGTGACGTTGAAGTCATGTGACTGTGGTGTAGTTCGTTGATAGCCTAACGTTAGCTTTTTACTTCTGGAGATTGCATTTATGCTTCAAAAATCATATAAGTGGTGTTCATTTGTGTAGATTATCTTGCTGAACAAAACATGTAAGTATCATAAACTTTTGTTTGCCACAGAGTTTATTTTCTGCAATAATCCAAAATCCAATGGAAAAATCCCATTGGCTTTTTGTGGAGGGAACCAGGACGATGCTAACTTCCAGGTTGGCTACAAAAATACGTCATCCCTGCACCACTCTATTATGATATTTGAATTAAAATGTTATTTTCAAATACCGGGATTACCGGGATTACTAAACTGTTATCATAAGTGATCGCGGCCTGTCATCATCCTGCCCCACGCTGTTCCCACAGCCATGAGAGAATTTAAACAGTGAGACGGCAAACTCAAAGACCCTCCTGGTGTGGGATCGTCGGGAAGCCAGTGAGCCCTGGATGAAAGCGCGCTGGCTCATTAGAAAGGTTTTGTGGCGAATCCTGTGTTTACAGGGCTCGGCGTTTTGGTAAACATGGATAAAAGGTTTGGCGAACTTCCACCACCCACGCTGTCTCATGAGGGCAGGACGCGGTTGATCCTTACAGCTTGAACTGGGCGCTAAACTCCCTCCGTTCCCGCTAACTCACTTGGGTCTAGTGTTTCACTGAAAAAACCCACACATTGTTTGTTTCACTTGTTGCCGTGGTGATAGTACCATCCCTCAACAGTTGACCTGAATAGATGCAGCAGGGATAATGCTAGTATAGTGTAAGTATGCACTAGTATAGTATAGTATAGTATAGGTTTACATGGTGCCTACTTCACTAAACCTAGGAGAAGAGCACTCTTACCAAGCAAGTCTGTTATTTTCTAAGGGAAATATGACCCAGGATATAAATCACACAGGTTTATTTTG
>CABFOQ010036982.1:0-10594 GCA_900660455.1 Gephyroberyx darwinii | reverse complement strand
TAAGACATCCGTGGAGTTCAAAAGCACCGGGTGTGGTAGCTAGTAATGTAGCATGGGCATTTCACCCGAGCCATTTCCTGTATTGACTTGAATTTGCTTTACAGGATAAAATGTCCTCACGACCACGTCATGCAAATGCATCCTTGACGTTGGGTTGTCTAACGTTAGAATAAAACATCAACTTAGCCCATGCCCTGACACATTCTTTTAGTGGCAGTTTGCCTAAGTGTGTGCGGCTGTTTTTCACTTATATTTTCCAGATTTAGCTATGTTAGCCATCAGATCACCAGAGGAGGAGTCCACTGAGATTGAGGAGATGGACACCTCAGAGCCCAACTGGTGTTGGTTCTATCTGGCTGAGTGTGGAGTGTGGCATATGTTTGAGGTAACATACAGAAGAGTACCTACTTAGATACCTCCAGCCCACCCTTTGTCCCTCCCTCTGTGAGACTCCTATCTATCTATCTATCTATCTATCTAAATATCTATCTAAATATCTACCCATACATCCACCCACCTCTCACTGTCCATTGTTTCATTAATTTCCATAAAACCATCACCCAATCACATTTCCCCCCTAACTTAAATAATTCAACCGTTCATCGTCCCCAACCTCTGTGTCAGATTGATCCCAGTGCAGCGTGTTCTGTGACCAGTGCTCAGATTGAACAGTGTTACAGCAGGAACCAACATGGTGTCATGGAGTTCTACACAGCCAAGTACACATACAGGCTGGACTTCTCAGGTACCATGAACAGAGCACCTTTTTACATGAAATTGCATAATCAAAGTACTACATAATCTTGATTGGAAAGTAGTCTGATACAATTCTGGTAAATATATTTAAGACAGGGCTAATCCAGTTTCAGAAATTGTGCATGAATGTTTTAAGTTCCTGTAGCTGTCATTTTTAATTTATTTACTTCCTTGCCAGTCATGAGGCAGATAAACGTAACGACAGGGAAGCAGCGGCCAATCAAGCGCTCCCTCCACTCTGCAACTGGCTTCAGGTAAGATTGAGCATCTGTGAATATTATTTACTTGTATCACTAAAGGAGAAGAGAAATGACACATAAAGTAATAGGTGGCAGGGTAGGGTAGTGAGTAGGCCCGTAGCTGGCCCTGCTTTTCGACGTCCCTGTGGAGAGGGGCAAAAGAAATGATTTCTCCTTCAGGCACAAATACTGATGATATCTAATGACAAAGTTATTATTCCTTTTATGTACACATTTAGCACAACCTTTATTCACATAATGCAAACAAACTCTGTGGGATTCATTATAGCTTTACATTGCTGGGATAATTGAATCATTGACCCCTCTACTCTCTGTCTCTCTTTCACTCATTCTCTCAGGTTTATCTGTGATAATCTGGCCTTGCCTGTTCCCTGTCACTGGGAGAGAATAAATACAGATGAGCCCTATCAGGTGAGTAAAATTATTATGTGTGTGTGTATGGACGTCATTATGACATGCACTCAATATCCAATTAATAGGTATACCTAGTTAGTACCAGGTAGGACCCCCCTTTGCCTCCAGAACAGCTTGATATTTTGAGGCATGGATTCAACAAGGTGCGAGAAATGTTCTACAGGGACCTCGGTCCGTGCTGACTCAATAGCGTCAAATAGTTCATGCAGGTTTTTGTGGTAGTACGTACATACTGCGAACATTCTGTTCCACCTTATCCCAAAGGTACTCTATTGGGTTGAGATCTGGGGACTGCACACGCCACGGGAGTAAACTGAAGTCACTGTCATGTTTCTGGAACCATCTTGAGACTATGGTGCCTAATGCTGCTGCAAGTATCTGTTTGAAAAAGACTGTGGGGTGCACCTGGTCAGCATCAAGGTTTAGGTATGCTGTGGCTTTCAAACAATCTTCAATTGGTAAAACATTGGAACAGGCCTAATGTGTGCCAAGAAAATGTTACCCACACAATTTACACCACCACCAGCAACCTGTAATATTGACACCAGGCAGAGTGGATCTATGACAAATTCTGACCTTGCCATCAGCATGCTGTAGCAGAAACCAGGATTTGTCAGACCAGGTGATATTTTTGAATTGTCCAGTTTTGGTGAGCATCTGCCCACTGTAGCTTTAATCTCCTTGTTCTTCTATGTAGTATCCACTGTATCTATAATGTATAGTAGTCACGCTATAGCAGGTAAGTGTTGTTTTCGAGTTGACAAGGTTCTTATCATCTTTCATTAGTCCTTTCCATTTTTATTTTCTTTGACAATCTGCGTGACAGTCTGCTGTGTTTGAGCTTGATCCAATGGTAACAGGTCTATACTTTTTGTTTCCTTTTTCGTTTTACTTCCTTTTTTATTCAGTTGCTATTACTTTTATTTTTACTGTTTTACTGTTCCCATATGCAATTGTGCTCTTTCAGCTCATCCAGCTTGGCAGAGACACCTACGAGTTTAAAGAAGTAGCCAGACTGTATGAAAGGACAATGGGACATCCAATCAAATCTATCCAGAGGATTCAGAACCTAGACTTATGGGAGTTCTTCTGCAGGTATAGTGCTGTCAAGGTTGTCTGTTTGTGAGTGGATTGTGAAAAGTCCATAGAGAAGTTAAAATACAAAGTGTCCTGTTTTTGTGTGGCACAGGCTTCTGCTTCTGTTGAACTTCGTCATTATGATTTGATTCGGTGTAATGTTATGATTTCTATTTTAGGTAGTGCATAAATTCATTTACAATGGTAGAATTTGATTAAACCTTTCTCTAGTAGTACGTTTTTATAAGCTTCAGCTGCAGACAAAGCTTTTCCTAGACTGAAACCGAGGTGAGAACATTCTCACCTTCCCCAAAACCAAAAATGTATTTTGCTCCAACATCAGTCAGTGTGTCTTTGTCTTTGAAAATCCATCGTAGTTTTGAGTGCTTCCCCATAGTTGTGATGGCTTGAGCATGAACTTATACAGTAAGAAGAGGCTGATGAATACTGTGTTGTGTTGTCTTTCCTTGGTTCTCCCCAAAGGAAAAAAACACAGTTGCGAAAAGTCAAACGCACACCGGAGATTGAGGAGCGAATGTTGTTTCACGGCACAGGCCACAGCAATGTACAAGCTATATGCACATATAACTTTGACTGGCGGCTGACAGGAAGCCATGGCGATGTCTACGGCAAAGGTAGATCCCTGCATGTTGTGATGTAGCATCATGTAGCGATTAACTCAAATATTTTGGCAGATTCCAATATTTCCTCTCCACTTCTCTCCTCCAGGGAGCTATTTCGCTAGGGACGCCAAATACTCCAGTAAATTCTGTCTTACCACAGGGAAGCACAACACCGCCTTGCAGAGACACGGGCTCGCCCCGCCAATATTTGCCAGTGAGCCTCCCTATAAGACTATGTTCCTGGCTAGAGTTCTTGTTGGGGAATACACCCTGGGTCATCCTATGTACTGCAGACCGCCCTCCAAGGATGCCAGCTTCACCAACTTCTATGACAGCTGTGTGGACGATCTGGGCAATCCAAAGATTTATGTAATCTTCGACAGCAACCAGATTTATCCAGAGTATCTAATTGAGTTCTACTGATGACCTAAGAAGATGTTCTGAACATTTGTTTTTTTTCTTTAAAACATCATATGAACTAAAGGGGCCAGATCTCAAACATGGAAGGAGTTAGGATACAAAAGAAATGGAAAGAGAAGCAGTTAAAGGGACCGCGGTTATTTCTTTCAGTCAGATCCCGTGCCTAACTGGGGCATGGGTCATCTAAAGTGCCTTTAGGGAATATTTGGAAAACAAGAAGACAGTATAGTATTTGTGTATTGTTTATATACTGTATATTCTAATATGTTGGTCGTGCAAAGAAGGCGCCTATTATTCCCACACATGGGATGTTTCTCTGTGATGTGATAAAAAAAGATTCAAATACCGAACCATTCTGGTAATGTGGGGATAATGTAGGGATTTTACTTTTATCAGTCTTTGTGGCAATTTTGTATTTAATGCAGTACCCGTTCTTGCTTGTTGAGTATCTGTGCACAGTTGTTTAAAATAGGAATGGCATTTGCAGCCTGTAGCTTACAGGCAATGTCCTGGCATCGGCACTACCTTAACACCACAGCGCTTCTTTCACATCCACAGTATCACGCGTGAGCTCAGTTGTAGGTTTCCTTGAGTATAATCCTTAAGAACATCTACAGTAGTATATGCGCATTAGCTCTAGATAGAGCAGTTTTCTGAAATGGCCGGGGTAACAAACCTTAAAGGAAAATTCCACCCTCAGATACTTACACTGTTATATATGTTCCAATATATACCAATCTGTGATGTTCGGTGCATTCCAGGAGTTATTTCGTGAAGTTTCGTAATTTGCACTTTCCCTAAACCTTCCTTGTTTACTTCTACTTCAGTTAGTGTTTTTCCTACATTTCCCAAAATGCCTTTTGACAATTCCCAGAGAATGAGCGTGAACTTATTGCTGCTGCAGTGGAGGAAACGCAACATGTCTGGTCACTGCGCTGCATTGTGGATGTGGACTTCGGTGCAAAATGGTGGGTTTAGAAAGAAGCCCTTGATCTTTGAGTCTGACACTGACACTGACTGACACCAAAACCTGTCTTTTACTCTTGATGTTTTAGATTGGCAGGAATTTCTCTAATTAAACTCCATTGCAGCTGCACTGGGAATTTGGAATTTGGCCAATTAATCACGGGAATATGAAAAACACACTGCCAAACAACAAAATGGAGCCAGAAATACAATAGCTGGTTTTTAACAGTATAAGTGTTTTAGGGTGGATTTTTCCTTTAATCTCATGAGCGTCTTCAAAACCTTTTCTGCTCACCCATTTGACACCATGATCTCGTTAGCAGTTTAAACCTGTGTGTGTATGTTGTATATTATGTATGCATGGAAAGCACGTTTTTAATTCAAGCAAAACAGCCTCTACCTCTGCACTTTTTTAAATCATGCATCAGTTCACTTTTTTTTCCTTTCCATGAAAGGATTTTAAATTGTGTCACAATGACATAAAGTCGTAATGTCATGTTTACTTGTTGCGTGTCCATGGTCCTTGGGCAATACTGTTCTGTATGTGCTTTATGAACATTGACTGAACTCTGAAAAAGAATGGACAAGGACTGATGTTGAATTTTGTGTGCACCAGTAGCAAAGTTAATATTGGATCTTCAGTTGGGCAGAAAACCAAAGTGAGGTCAAATTCAACATTATATATGAATTAAATAATCTGTTCTTTCTACTCTACTGTCACCTTTGATCTGCTGATGAAGAAAAAGCAGGTTTAACTTTGCACCTGGTGTAAATTTATCCTAAAAATGAATCTGGGCAGCACATGTATAGTACTGTAAATGAATCATGCTGTAATGGTGCTTTGTTATGTATAGTTGTTGAATTCATTGTTTGCTTTTTACTCCCTTGCTCTTACGTAATTTGAAAAAAAATGAACAAATGTGAGGATGAAGAGCACTAAATTTGCCACAAGGTGGTGCAACAATACAAGAACGGAGCTCCAGCAAATCTGTTGCACTGTGCCACATTAAGGCACAGGAAGAAAAGTGAAACAGCAGCAACCATGTGTCTTGGGTCATACACTACAGATGTGTATGTGTGTGTGAGTGTGTGAGTATGAGTGTGTGAGTGAGTGAGTGAGTGTGTGTGTATTTTGCACATTGTACAACTAATAAACCTTTTCAGTACATTGAAGTCATTTTTTTTGTAAAATTGCTGCCATGGGAGAAGCCTAATGACAGTGAAGTATTTATATGGCCAGATTATCTTGTGCTGGTAACAGCATCACATACTATACACATACTACTGTATAAGTGAGCAAATCCCTCCTACCAGATGGGTGGGGGTGTGGCTATGTATCAAATTAATCTTGTCATACTAGTCAGGAAAACCAAACACAGCTTTAATAGCTCCAAGCTACCAGGTGTGAGTAAGTCAACTTTAAGTTTTAAAAAAATTCTTAACTTCAAAGGCTTTTTTTTATTGTAACATGATCCATTTGTTTATGTCTCTCAGTGACAATGTGGTATAATGGTGCAGAGGGCAGTCAGAATGTGGAGTACATGGACACATCAGACACGCTATGGTACTGGTACTACCTGGAGGACTGTGGGAGGTGGCACAGGTTTGAGGTACACTGTTCATGCAAACACTTTAGATCCCAGTTATAAGCTATAAGCATGTAAAAAGTCAGGGAGTGTATTGTTTCCTGTTCACTGTTTCAATGGCAGGATGACCCAGATAGCTCCCTCAGCAACGAGGATGTAGAGAGGCATTACCTAAGAGACCCAAAAGGAGTTTTACAGACATTTTCATCCACTGGTGGCTGCAAGACAGATTTCTCTGGTATATAACTATTTTTGCTTGTTTCCACATAGTCTTTACATCTGATCTATAATAAACTGACATGATTCATTTCTGCTGACACAGCAATGTTACAGACTAACCTCACCACAGGAAGGCAAAAAAGAATCCAACGATCCCAAGACCACTTCCAGACAAGGTGAAACCAGCAATAAAATAATGAACTACCATAAATTGTTATTCTAAATACTGTAAACAATTAATCATGGAGGAATCGGTGGCTACGAAGTACTCTCACTTTCTGGTAAAATGAAAGTGAAAGTAGCTGTCAGCCCAATAGAAACTAACCACTCTTTCCCTTCCAGCTGCTCCTGTTTTAGTTCGGTTCCAGTTTTCTGGGAAATGGTTGATCCCAAACTTCCATATCAGGTGACAGTGACAGAAACTGGAGCTATTGAGTAAAGCAAATATCCATTTTGTGTATTTCAGCAGTTTTATTAATTTGATACATTTCAGACCTTAAACCCCAGGCAAGTAGTCCACAGATTAAAACAGAAATTGAGCAATTGAGAGTATTTGTCGCACTGGAATTCAAAGGCTGCATTAGCTTTTCATTCAACTGGATGTTGACTTAAACTTTTTTTAAAGGAGTATTTTCTTTTTATTTATAGTTAATCTGTCTGAATGAAGACACTGCTGAATATCAGACTGTGGCAGATTTTGTGAAGACGGATGGGATGTTGGACAAACACATCGTGTCAATCAGCAGGATACAGAACTTAGACCTGTGGGAACTGTTTTGTAGGTAGGTGGCTTTCCATGAGCTGTTCTGTCTATTCTATTACATCTATTCCCTCCATTGCTACTCAAAATAGTCTCTCTTCACTTTATTTGTGCCACAAAGGAAGAAGAAACAGTTAATGAGGATTCAAGATGTCAAGGAAATTAAAGAGAGGAGACTATTTCATGGAACCAAAATCAAGAATGTACACAATATTTGCACATATAACTTTGATTTCAGATTAGCCGGTAATAATGGGCACTTGTATGGAAAAGGTGAGTGGGAATGATACAGTAACATGACAAGACATATTAAGTAATTGCACCAGAGTTCCTCTCGCTAATCTGAATTTCTTTCATCTAGGGACATATTTTGCAAGACATGCTACGTATGCAGACAACTACAGTCAATTGAGCACCGATCCATTGCCATTCTATGACGGGGCATCACAAGGTGCACAAGGCCAACAAACTAAAATAATATTTGTAGCCCGTGTGATGATTGGAAAGTCAAAGACTGGGCAAAAATATTTCCAGAAACCCGATCACGACAGTTCAACAAACGACTACGACAGTTGTGTGGATGACATCAAGCATCCCAAAATCTTTGTCGTTTTTGATCCAAATCAAATATACCCGGAATATTTGATTCAGTACTGCTGAACTGAACTGAGACTTGGAGCAAGAGCAATATCATCATGTTTACAGCAGACTATCTGGAGGCGTATTGCATACAATTCCATTGACAACTATGAAGAAAACTTCATCCCATACCCGCTTATTCCTATTCAAGATCACGGGGGGCTGGAGCCTATCCCAGCATGCATTGGGTGGAAGGCAAGGAAACCCTGGACAGGCCACCGGTCTAACACGGGGAACATACATAAACACACTCACATTCACACCCAGTATGGGCAGTTTAAAGTCTTCAATCCACCTGACGTGCATGCCTCGGGACATTTTTATATGGGAGGAAACCCACGCGAACACTGGGAGAACATGCAGACTGCGCACAGCCTCACATTGAGCCACCGAGAGCTGAGCACTGTTGAGGGTTTATCAATAGAGAAGCACGTTGGAACATCAAGTCATTTCCAGTCACAAGCAAAATATACTCTTTTTTTTACAACTATGTTTAAGGTGTGATTTTTGTGTGACACATAATTGAAAGGAACACCTAACATGACTTTTCTTTTATGACAATTATTTATCGGTCAGTAAACATTTTTTTCACTTATAATTTGTTGTCAGAGCTTTTGTTACAGGGACTTGACAATATGTTAGTGCTAAGCACATGCAATTTTTGTTTGTTTACACTTATTTTCCATCTCTTTCACTCACTCATAAAGCATATACGTTGATTATATTTTGAATTCAAGCTACTTTAAACAACAGACACAGAGAGAGAAATTGTCAGGAAGGCATTAGAGCTGTGTATGTGTGAGCGTGAGCCTGAGCGTGTGCGTGCGTGCATGTGCAGATACTGTAGATACACATGGATACATCACCTACAGTCATTTACCACCACAATGACTTAAACTTTGTTTTTAGAAGATAAACACTATCCATAATTTATGGAAACCATGAAAGTGACATTTATTGCTTTTAGATGTTTTAAAATGATACTAGAGTTTTACAACTGCTTTGGTCACTGGCTAATATCAGTTATCCAGGTATTCTTTGACTTCAATATATGGTATATCCATTATACCAGTTTGACTTTTTTAACGTTTGTTTAGTCTTGTATAGATTTAGCTTGTAAAATGTATAAATGACCACCTCATGCTTTTTCTTTGATCTCAAAACAGAGCAAATGGATTGCAAGGCCAAACCAAAAGGTCACGTGGTATTTAAGGGCACAATCTCACAATTTAAGTTTTTATAATAATGTAGGACTGCGGTTATAAGCCTTCTAATTTTCTCCACCAAGAGTGTTATGTGTTTGCCCCTGTTACTTAGTGTGTGGGACAGATAGGCCTTGAGTGAAGGAACAATTGGTTAGATTTTGATGGTGATCCGGATCTGGGATTCATGACATTAGATGATTATTGTTTTTAAGCCATAACTATAAAACTAAGGGAAATAAGAGACTTGATTCCAAATTCTAAGGGGATGTTTAAAGGGTCAACACACCCATTTAACCTAAAATTTAAGTGATGGGAATGATGTCTTTGGATGTTTTTTTTGTTTTGTTTTTTATCTCCTGATGTGTCTATAGTATCTTTCTAAAATGTATTATAAGATTGCCATAGGTCTAGTTCTTTTTCAAATGAAATAACCTAAAAGAGAGACATTTTCCTTTAACTGTTTTCCCCCTGCAATGGAGTTAATACTGCCAACAGAGGTCGCTGCTGATGCAGTAGACCTGTCAGCAAGGGTGGTTCACGTCTTGGCACCAGTGCTTGGCAGAGGCCAGTGTTGTCAGCATTCATTTGAGCACTTAAAAACTTTTTTTTCCCTCATTATGCCTGCAAAAAGCTTTCTCAATCTTTTAGTTTGAATCAGCAACGTCTCAAAATATTTTCAGTAAGCCAGCAGTCTGTTGTGGTCTCATCAGTCAACCAGAGGTCACTGGTTATTGGCCCTTAGGTAGAAATGGAGTGGCGTTCCAACTCAGAAGGGAAGGGGCTCTCACTATAGCCAGTAATGTTAAGAAACCTCCAGCTCACCACATCACTTGTTTGGAGTTTCAATGAAATATAACACAATACACATGTTGACATATGTGCATTGACAACTGCATAACCATGAAAAAGTGACTTGATTCAGGGTAACACAGGTCCAACAAGACAGAAATTATGTCACATAGTTACTATTCAAAAAGGCAAAATGAAGACTAACATGCATTTGTGAATTTTTGGTGTTAATACGGGAGTCTCCTTAGTGGCCTTCCCCTTGTTTCCAGTCACGTCCTATCCATCCAGCCACTGGTTTCAACTACAACTACATAATTCATGACTGCAACATGGCAGCACTGTAAGTTCACTCTAAGTTCATAACTGTAAGTCCCCCCCCCGGCCAGCAGGGATTCCTGTTATACAGGTGATGAAGATGTTTGGTTTAGGCCTCTCCATGTCCCTCCCACTTGCTGCACTTTAATGGCATATTAACCACATTAACTGCCCACTATGTTATTGATAGTCTCTTTTCTAGTTTCTGTTTTTATACTTGATGGGATGACTCATGGGATGATGGATCTACTGGACTGAATTGCCGGACAGGAGACTTGTTTGCACCCAGTCTACTCCAGTGGCGCCGTACACAGGATAGGTGTGTTGATGACGAGTTGATGGAGGTCAAAGTAGGGTGAGAGTAGTGAGGTGTAACCATGCCTGAGACTTTGTAAGCATAAGATTTCCCTTGCCTGTGGGCATTCAAGAGGTATTTGTTTGCATGTGCGGGTAAAGGTGCACACGTTCCCATTTTCCTGTTCAGTTAGACCATACGTCCCTGAAGTTGAGTTGGCAGAAGTACCAAGACATCCTGAGTACTAGCCAGTCTACGCTTCCCCTAACT
>CABFOQ010036981.1:0-11455 GCA_900660455.1 Gephyroberyx darwinii | reverse complement strand
GGCCCATCGTATCGGCGGAGCCGTACATATGGTACCAGAACTGTAGACACTGAGGACCAGAGTCAGGACACTCAGAGCTGAGGAGACGGGCCGTGTCTCCATGTGTCACATTACTGGCCTCAATGTAAAGATAGTGACCGCCTGGATAAGTACATAAGAGCTGATTCAATTCAAGCAACAGATAATATGTTCAATCTTGAAATTATATTATGTAACAATATATCAATATTTCATGAAATACTCTAACAAATGCAATTCAAATTGCAAGGCAAGTCAAATTTAGAGCCAAAGCTGCTTTCAATATAATCATATTGTTTCATGAATCAGAAATTTTTGGAGTTAAATGTTGACACTATTAATTTATTTTAAAATGTAAAGAAACTCTGACTCAGTTCATGAGCAGTGACACCAGCACATCCACTTGTATTCACCAACTTTACTTGGCTTTGTGCGAATATTTACCTCCTGTTGTGTGGTCTGAGGAAGGCCCTGTCATCATAGTAGGAGTGGAGCCACTATGCCATGTCCAATCAAAAACATCAGCAAGCAGTTGATTCCATTCACACAGATCTTGTTGAAAATCACAGTTCAGTTGGCAGACTGGAAAGAAACATCAGACATTTCATTAGCCTACTGAGAAAATCTCCCTGGAAATTATACAAAAGCATGTATATCAGTCAAATATGTAGATCTTGAAAGATGCAGTAAGTTCTAACTGATTCAATAACCAGGGGCAGAGATAATGTGAGTATTTAAAGCACCGGTGTTGAATCATTGCAGTACCTGGGTGTGGAGCTGTCTCAGATGGTGACATGTTATATGGAGCATGGGTCGCTTTGTCCTCAATAATGAAGTTGGTTGTTGCTCCCACTAGGGGAGGTGTGGTGACATTCACTATAGGGGGCTGTCCTGTAACGATGGGCTGGGCAGTAACATTAACCACGGGGAGCGCTGGAGCAGCAGTGGTCGGCACTGGAGGACTTGGAGGTGCTGTGGAGTTTACATGAGGTTTTGGGGGACTGGAAGTCACGACACCACTCAGATCTGTAAGAGTGTAACAATGTTATACATACACAGAATAACAACTTGGTATAGTGAGTGATTTGATAAGAGTTATCAAGCTACATAGTGTTAAAGCGAGTCTTCAGCTTTCAAGATCTATCAATACTTTCTCTGTATGCATGGTTCCTACCATAGCATCGGCCATGATGAAGCTTCACGTCGTCTATGGCCACATCCGACTGATCGTTGGAACCTCTGCGCCCTTCAATGATGATCTGAGTGAGGTAAAAGAGTTCATTCATTGCTCGTAGTAATGTTTCTTCTTATAATATAAATATTCTACCATGAGAACTTCAAAGCATGACATCTGAGAGCCTAGTGCAAGCTGACTCACCTGGAAAGATCCAATTGTTGTGAAGTCCACCTGAGCCAGGTGCCACATATTTCCTTGGTCATTCCTCTTCCACCAAACAGCATCAGCCTTTCTATCCTGGAGCAAGTAAACATGGAGGCCCATCGTATCGGCGGAGCCGTACATATGGTACCAGAACTGCAGACACTGAGGACCAGAGTCAGGACACTCAGAGCTGAGGAGACGAGCCGTGTCTCCATGTGTCACATTGCTGGCCTCGATGTAAAGATAGTGACCGCCTGGAAAAGTAGAAGGAAATATATCAAGATACTTGTCTATCAGATACTACTACAATTTGTTATTTCCCATTGTCAGAGATAATTTTCCTTACATCAACATATACACCATCTAAATTGTAAATTATAAACATAAGAGCCAAAGAGTGTAGTGTACCTCCTCCAGTGTGGTCAGCAGATGGCCCAGTCATCAGGGTCGGGGTGGAGCCACTCTCCCATGTCCAATCAAAAGCATCTGTCATCATCTGAGTCCAACTGCAAAAGTTGCTGTCAAAGCTACAGTCGAGGCTGCAGACTATGAAGGGAACAAATTAAGGGAAAAAGACTATGAAGGGAAAAAATATACATAGCTAAACATGGCCCCTTATTAACTTAAATGAAAATCTGACAATCTATAACTTTAATCTCCTGTCAAAATTGCAGATTCAGTACTTATTTGGATAGAGACAAATGTTAATTTGTAACCAGTTTACAATAAAGGTTTGGCATTTATGATGCAGGAACAACTGACCCATAAATAATATCTTCCTGTGTACTTACCTGGGTATGAGGGGAGCACTTCTGCAGTTATAGGAGGAAGTGCGGATCCACTAACCAGTCCAGGGGAACCAGCTAGAGGAAGAAAAGACACGTGAATAGGGTGATAAATGATTTTGCCAACATTGTTTGTGCCCTTAGATCAGTTCATAATTAACCAAAAACAGTGACAAGAGCTTTATTTTGAAAATCAACCCTTAATAGTATGATATGTCTTTAATAAGAATTGTCCTCTTTATTGGAGGACAGCATCACCTGAGCATGAGCCAAAGTGGATGGAGATGTCATCTATGGCCACGTCTGATTGAGCGTTAGAGCCTCGTATTCCCTCCACCAGGATCTGAAACAGGGATTTTGGAAATATAATTCATTACTGACAGGATGACATCCTTTTTCTATGCAAGTAAAGCTCCCAACATTTAGGTACCATTATCTTTAAGGTTAATTACACAATTGTCTTGTAGTTGTAGTGTAGGACTTACCTGGAATGAACCAGAGGCTGTGATATCGATATATGCTGGAAGCCACTCTGGTCCCTGGTTGTTCGCCATGGACCATAGCTTGGTGACTTTCGTCTCTTGCAGCTGGTAGATATTTAGGGCCATGGCTGTGGCTGAACCATACATGTGGTACCAGAAGTGCAGGCAGAGTGGGCCACTGTAATGGCACTTAGAGCTCTGCAGACGGGCTGAGTCTCCATGGGTCACACTGTCACCCTCAATGTACATGTACAAGCCCGCTAGACAAGACATTCATACAGACTCATAAAATAAGCATATAAAATGGATAAAACTCAAGCAGCTACAGCATGATTGCAAGGTTTAAGTACAGGCTACTTTTTCTGATATTGGTAATTTTAAATGTGATAATATGGCCTAACATTATGTCTCACCTCCACTGGTGTGGTCTTGGTTTGGCCCAGTGGTCGTGGATGGGGTGGGGCCTGAATGTCTTGTCCAATCAAAACTGTCCTGTATGAGCTGCACCCACCCACACAGATTGTTTTCAAAATTGCAGTTCAAGGGGCAAACTATAAAAATGAAAACAATGGAGATTATGGGTGTTATGAACCTGTTACTTCTAAGAACATGTGACTGTGTATTAACTGTGAATACATTTAAATGACAGTTAATGTAAGAAAAATGAAGTAATCAAGATACTATTATTAGATTAGAAAAAAGATGATTACTTGTTAGACTAACCAGATTGGCAGAAAGTGTTTTGGTTGTAAAATGAATAATGCACAAGAACATAATTTCATACAACTTAATAATATAATATAATAATGGTTATTCATGGTCGCAGATTATCATACTAAGAGTATTCAACTTGCAGCCTTGAAATTAGAAAACAATAAATGTTATATTCTATAGCTTTTGGAAGCAAGAAAATCCAAAAGTGACTGAAATAATTTGTATTGGAGTGATCCATTGGATTATGTTATTGTTCAAATTTAGTCATCAGTAATTTGTTATTGATTAACTGAAAGAAACCTTCCCAACTCTGACTGTTCTTACTAGTTTGATCGGGTGTTGGAGCAATAGGAGGAGTTGGAGTTGTTGAAGGAATGGGAGAGGGTTTGGGGTCGGCTGAAATAGACATAAATGAAACTGGTGTCATCAAAGGAACTCATCAAAGGAGTTCATAACAATCAAAAGAATAAAAGGCAAGAGAGGAGAGTACAGAAGATATTATTTTGAGAGAGAAAAGACAATCAAGATATATACTGTACATGGGATAGGATGGCAAATTAGGTGAAATGCCCTCACTCAAAACTCAATATTTACTGCCAGTCAATCACTGTATTTTAATTTGTTGAATAAATTCAATCCATCAATCAGTCGATCATGAACAATATGATTAAGCCTTCAGGACCCCATGTACAGTAACCACTCATCATCGCCAAAGCCCCTTCAAACACTCACCGCAGGCTGTGTCATTCTGCCAGTAGGGCAGTTCCACCCCTGCCACCTGGCAGGCTGCCTCATACGACTCCAGTGACTCACATAGGGTGTGTCGGTCCCCACTAGTGGCGCAGTAGTCATACACACAGCTAGTATGGTAAGTCAAGGGGTGGACGTGTTCGTGGCAGGACCTGAAGGCATCCTCCAGTAGCTTGTCACACTCACTGTAGGCCAGATTCTCCTCATGGGCGTTACAGGGCCTGGGATCATTGGGATAGGGAATACACCTGGAGGAGAGAGTTCAGAGATTGAGAGAGGGATGGAATGATTTCTTATTTTAGAATGATCGCAGGAACCAGAAGTGTAAGGTATGATCGCAAGAAATATCCTATGAATTACTCATCATTACTCATCATTACTCTGCCAAATCATTGATGTGTGATGAGTCTCACACATATTGATTGTTTACATGAAAAAGTACTGTAGACAGCGTTTTCTATATGATTTATATACATATGAAGTAGGACTCACAAGGCGCTGTCCTCCATCACCCTCCAGCTGTCTCCAAACTCAAATGGCCCGGTGGCGTTCTGCCCGGCAGGCGTTATGAAGTCATCGCCTTGCAGATCAGAGTAGGTGCCACACAATCCACACATCTCACCCTTGTAGCGCTCATCCACTTGCAGGAAGAGCCTGTTCTGCCCATCTATCATCATCCTGAGGCCAAAACTCGTCTCCAAGATAACAAATTGCTTCTTTGAGTAGACCGTTATTGAGCCGTATGCACCGTTGGTGGAATAGGGGAGACGAACCAATCTATTATGCACCTAGAGAGGGGATAATCCATTATGTGTTTAGTTACTTTATTCAACCAAAGTTGGTAAGTGATAACCTACTTCATTTTGAATGTCTTACATAGTGATAGTTTTCCTAAGACTTTTTTTTTACTGCTGGGATTGTGCAACCAATGACCTATTAGGCAATGAAACATAATTTTGATAGATCTAGGTGCTGGTCTACATACAGTACTGTTGAGCAGTAATACAGGGCAGCAGAGTGGACTTCATAGCAGGGCAAAGTCAAATGGGTCAGCTATTCTAGTTTGTGTGTTCCTGTAAGCCCTACATGACAAACGACTGACTTCCTCCATTGACCTGAGCTCTCTGATACAGAGTAACGCTGAAACAATCTCATATCTCTGGACTATAAACACAAGTGCACTGATACTGGGAAGTCATTAGCTGACATTATTAATGCGTTGGAGAAGATAATATAGAACAGTGTTTCTCAAATTCCAGTCAAGGGGCCACTTGCAGGTCAGGAGAATCTTTTGAAGCAACAGCCTCTATTTTATCCACATGATAAACAAGAAGTGCAGTGGGAATGGTTCCATACTTAATTTTCAGTAGTTTCTTCCATGGTTTCAGTTTGATTAAAAGAAATAAGAAAAATATTTAGTATGAAGGTACAAGTAAGCAAGCAATTAAACACAAAACACACACACAAAAAACAGACAGACAGACAGACAGACAGACAGACAGACACAAATAAGGAATGCATATTATTTAGTAGATGGTAAGCAGTCATTGGGAGAATTACATGAATTATGAGGCTTTTTTCATGCTTACAGAGACATCTCCACTCTGATTCATGGTGAGGTGCAGATCTTCAACCTGAAGAGCCACAGCCTCCAGCTTGGAGCGGGAGAAGTTCCCGAGGAGGGGGTGCTGGTTGCGTCCGGTCACAGTGAACTGGACTGAGCTCAGTCCGCTGCATGTGGTAGCCAGTGTGTAATTGCATCCTCCCTGGAAGTCGTAGGCCCTCCCATCAAAGGTGATATAGTGTGGATCACCATACACACTGCAGGTGACGGGTTTGGAAGGGAAACAGCCTTTGACCCCGTCCTTGATTTTACAGACCTCATTGTCTGTGCAGTGCATTGTGGTGCACTGGACTTCGTTACTACCCACGCACTGGCACTGCTGCTCGCACTCTCCTACCAAGAACGTTGCTCCTTTCTGGATGTGGAAAGGAAATTGTGTGAATGATAAATATTAGTATCCTGGGACTGTATGGTTGAAGTCACAACAACAACATCAACATCATTGAATCTGAAATTGTTAATCCCTCCTCCATCTACTCCACTTACCTCATAGTGTTGTCCATTTCTCCAGCAGCCACAGTCCTCTGCTGGGACACACTTCCCCCCACTGAGTTTGAAGCCAGGGTCACACTCACATCTTTCCTCACAGCTTCCACAGGATCCAGTGATATCCAGACTGGAGCACACCTCAGGGCAGCCCTCAGCACAGGAGTTATAACGGCTGTTCTCACCACATGCCAGGGCTGAGGGGAGAGAGGAGAGGAGAAGCAAGAGGAGAGAGTATGACCATGACGGTTATTGTTCATCATCCTCACTGCCATTATTTGCAACAATTTCCATTAACTCAAAAACAGGATGTGATAAAGCAACATACGGCAGAGTGTAGAGTTCTTCCAGGCGGGTATAATGACTCCAGCCTCCTGGCAGATATCAGCGTAAGCCTGTAGTATCTCACATAGCCCTGCCGGGTCACCATGAGTCGAACACATCCCTGCCACACAGCTCCTGAAATAGCTCTCTGCCCCTAGGACTGATAGACAGTCAGAGAAGGGCCCAGTCCCAGAGAGGAGGCCTCCACAGTAAGGCTCGCTGGCATACTCAGCCTCTTCCTGTGGGTCACACTGATGGGGTACAAGAATGGTCTCACAGGAGATGGCTCCCTCAGTCTGCCAGCTCTGAGCCAAAGCTGTACCATCTGAGGCATCTGAACCGTCAGGCCTACGGTAGTCGTCATCTCGGCGGTTGTTAAAGTTGCCACACATGCCGCAGACTTTACCGGAGTACAGGGCTGGCACGGTGACATGGACAGCACCAGCCTTGTCATACGAGACTAAGAGCTCAAAGCTGGTCTCCAACACAACAGAAGCAGGGTTGCTACGGATCTTGACAGTGCCACTGTTGAGGCTCAACGGGAGCTTCCTCCAGATGCCATTAACCTAGAGTAAAATATTAGACATCTTTACCGACTGCAATATGGATTCACTTTGTCTGATAGTTTATGTAAACTGCAGTATTCATACAACTGATAGCTGGGAAATTATATAACATGTAACTAAACTCCTCACTTTATGATGAACTCAGTTTATTGGCATGCGGCTGTAGATATGGGGATCCTTTTATCTAGTAATTACAACTTAGTTCAACATTATTGCACCATTACACAATTGCACAGTGCCATAAAACTGAACCCCATACTGTTGTACAGACAGCACTATAATAACTATGAGCCTAAGAAAAATGCCTGTCTTTCAACATTTCAACATGTTAATCCTATGCTTGAAGGTAGTTTGGTGTGCATTAGTAAACTGCTGTTTACAATAGCGATAAAAATGAGAAATATTTATATTCTTCCCAAATCTGTCATGTCATACTGATACACGGCTTCAACAGGGACTAAAATGAAAATTAATTGTGACAGTGTCCAAACTGAGTGTTGGTCAGTGTGGTTACAGTTTCTGATTCAGAAGCAATATGATATATAAGTTCAGACAGATGTTCTATAAAAGTTGGTCAAAATTGGTCTCCCACTGTCAAAGCAGCAGCTTCAGGCTGCGATGACTGTATGACAGTTTAGCTTTTGGGGAGGGTTGTTCATGTTGGCAGATACTGTTTTGAGTGTAGGTCATAGGAATCATGGGAATCCTTAAATTGTTTGGTATTCTTGTTTAAAGTAACTTACCATGACCCGGTGGGTCTGCCTCTTCAGCAGGGACACTCTGAGGTTCTTTAGCTGCACATTGACCTGCTGGACAGCAGACTCAGATGAGTTCCCCATGGGCTCATTGACCACCTCTACACTGAACATAGGCAGGGCCTCAGTGGGTGAGCAGGTATTAGCCAGGACATATGTGCAGGGGGCCATGAAGCGGAAGAGGAACCCGTCAAAAGTGCTGCACTGTGGGTCACTGTGGACAGTGCAGGTCCCTGGGGTAGTGATCTCGCTGGAGCTTTCTCTTTGTGGGCCACAAGTTTGGCCCTCAGGGCACTGAGAGGAAGAGCAGGACAGCTGGCCACCAGAACACAGGCAGCGAGTGGACTCATCTGTCCAGAACTCAGTGTTGGGTTCACACTGGCGTCCTGTGGGGGATATGATGCAAACAAAACAATGAATCTGTAACAAAACACTGTCTGTTTATACCAGTGTTTGGAATAACGGCTGACTAACAATCACATTATTGAAATAGTATTTTCTGTGTTAATGTGTCCTACACTAAATTGTCTTAATCACCTAAATGATAATAATGGGATTTAAATGATACTTATATCAGTATTCTCTTCATTGATATTAAACAGTAGCATGAGAAAAAGTTTCACTCCTCTTGCTGTAATAATGAAATGATGAGATATGACCTTTTGGGGAGCTAGGACTCATTAGAGAGATGTCACAGGGAGACGGGGGGAGAAGGAAAACCATTCTTTATCTGAAAATTAGATTATCTTCTATATCTTTGAGCACTGGAATGATGATCTTGTGATTTGGTGTGATAACATGTACGTTCAGTATCTTGACATTGTTTACATTTTAGTAACCCATATACTTTGACTAAGCTCTTTTACAGTTTTCTTGATAGTAATCTGACAAAGTGTAATGGAAGTAACATAATAGTTTGTGTAATGCAAAACTAACCACCAGGGTGTATAAAGCAAAGCCAAAATTGGTCTGTTCAGAGGATTTAAAAAAAAAAAAAAAGAGTAATTACTCACCACACTGGCCTTCCCTTACTCCTATCCAATCAACAGCGACCTGTTCTTCCATGGAGAGTCCCTGGACCGCTTCAAATACAACCTGATATAAAAAGGTATATCTATTTTAAGATACACTACGTTACACTGTAATTCACTTACACAACTCCATTACAGGTTTGTGCTACATATAAAACCATATGTGGTACTTTACCTGGGTCCCTGTTTCAGCGATGGATAGGGGAACAAACACTTGTCTCCAAGAATCTCTGTCCAGGGCAGGCGAGGTCCAGATTTCTACCAGTCCAGTGCTGCCTTTAAGCAGAGCCCTAAGTTCTGACCCATTAGCTGCCATTGGGGCCAGGTACCAGAACTCCAGACAGGCTTCACCTTCCAGCCTGAGCACACTGCTCTCTAAAGAACTCACTGAGGCATCCTCTGGAGAGAAGTAGTGCTCATTATAGGGAGTGAAAAAAGCATATGATATAGTGTACCAGACTTAATCACGCACAATGATTGAGGCATGGCTTTGGCCTCTCCACAGGAGGTGACCGTGCTAGCTTTTTTGTGCTGCCACTTTGTTTTAAAATAACTCAGTACCCATTTAGAACCACACAATATGAATGGTGACAGATGTTTTTTAAATGTGCAATTTTGGATGGAGCTCTTATATTGTATTATCATTTTCATCACATAAAAAAATTACAAATCATTCCCACCTCTTTGTTAGTGGAATAGAAGTACATCTGTTACGGTGCATTATAATAGATACAAAGTAGCTGGAATGTTTTTGAGCTAACTGTGAGCCCTGAGTGTCGGCCCTCTACTTTGATTGCCCCTAGGAGAAAACCAGGCTATAAAAGATTATTACCCTGCTTCAGATCAATTAGTGATAGGCAGTAAGACCTGGACAGAGAAACAGCCTGCCTGCAGATTAGAACAGACCTGTGGACCAGTGTTCCAGACTCTCTAAAATCCCCTCCAAAAAGGGTGGGAGTAAAGGTAAAGGTTACTAAGTTGTCACAGCGACCTCATCGCCTATAGGGAAATTTGAAAACTCATTATTAGGTCTAAATTTTGTAATTACAATGAATCTCCCATTGCATAAAAGAGCCCTCATATCAAAGATATTGTATCTACTGTACCTGTTCCTCCCTGGGCTCTTGTCCAGTCACAAAATGGATTGACGCCACTGTTGAGGACACACTGTGAAACATATTCTGTGGATGAAAAGGAAAATATAAAATATAAAATATTTCACTCTCTCTCTCTCTCTCTCTCTCTCTCTCGCTCTATCTATCTATCTATCTATCTATCTATCTATCTATCTATCTATCTATCTCTCTATCTATCTATCAATCTAGTTTATTTGTTTTATTTGTATGTTATTCTGTTGGTTGGTTGGTTGCTTACTTGCTTGCTTCTTTGCTATTTTATTTACTTACCATGTATACTGTACCTACCTACTTACTAATTTACTTATTTCTTTTAATGGAAGCCATGGAGAGAAACTACTGAAAGTTAAGTATGGAACCATTCCAACTGCACTTCTTGTATATCTTGTGACTATAATAGAGGCTGTCGTGAAAATGTGTATTACTGGAATGCTTCCAACATCAACTGAAAAGCCTTCCTTAAAAATGTAATGTGTAGATCTCAGCCACTCATTTAAATAGGCACAAGACAAATCTACTGCCTGATGGGAAGAAAGAAACGTCTCATGCGGTAAACGTTGTTTCTCTGTTTTTGTCCAAGCTACTCTAGCAAGAAATCGGTAGTGCGGATGACACCAACATTACTGATGAGAGATAGAACCACAGTACAGTATAAATCTGAAAAAGCGCCTGCTTCTTTTACTGACAAATTCTTATTCTCACATAATTTTTTTATATCTTTGAAAAAACAAAGTCTTAGTACTTCCTGTCCTCCAGTTTGGAAGAGTAACTGATGAGTTTCCATTTTCAGCCCTGAGAGAGGAAAATAACAAGGAAGAGAGATGTGATTCTAATTCCAAACCATTAATCTTTGGCCTATTAATCAATACAATTTGTGCTTGTCTTATATGGTATGAAACTAAAATTTCATAACATCTTCCCACTGATTTCTAACATTTTTCATTAATTTCAAATAACAAACTAGTACAGTAGTACGGACAGATTTGTCAGGAGACCCACCTGCATTGAATCCCTGTCTGAGTTAGAAAGAGAAGAGCTACTGTGACCAGAAATCCTAGCATGGCTGATCCCTTGTCGGCAGCTGCTCAGGTACTCTCCCCTTGCTAATACTCCCCTTGTTGTTGGCAGAATAGTGCTGTAAGCTTCCTATCTGCTTCTCAGAACAGAACAGAGGAGTATGGCTGTTTTATGTCCCACACCTGACCAGGTAACCTCAGCAGTGGGTGGAGAAAGAAGATTGGAGGACATGATGGCAGGAAGGGGGTTGGACCGGGTCTGGACAGCTATTAAAATAGTTCCAGTAAATGATGTTGGCTGATAAGGGTTAGGGCTTAGCATAGGTATTGCTAGGTTACTTATACCTATTGTACCTGTGTATGTGGTTTGACATTGACGTGTTAAGG